>CM030901.1:10047710-10147901 GCA_018136845.1 Heterotis niloticus
TTCGTCGGCGTTTCGTCGAATTATGCCCACGACACCTCCAGAAGGCTGAACCGCGGCTCAGGCGTCCCGGAGCTGCTCCCCTCCATTACCGCACGCACCACTACGCCACCCCGCCGCTTCTCACATTACCGACCCTTTACCTCAGCGTCCTCACCCTCACCGCTCTTTCTACCCGCCGACTCAAAGGAAGAAGCCCCTCGCCACCTACTTTACTTTATCACCGACTACATCACCTGCTAACAGCTGACCGGCATCACACCTATTCGCTAACAACTATACGCCAATACACTAGCCGCCATGACACCTACGCGCTAATGCTTCGCCGGCACCCACCTGCTCATCGCTTCGCCGCCCCGCTACCATCCGCGCTGGTCCTCTTATTCCAAATCCAGAGACTTCCTTGCTCCGCAGCCTGTGACAATTCCTTCACCGCCCGTTGCAACTTCCGCCCCCGAATCCCGAGTTCGCGCAGCAAATCAAGAGTCGATCGGGCTATAAACCCACGGCAACCGACTTCAACTGGCCTCACCTTCGCGTTCCAGCCACGCCCCCCTACTTCCGCCGCTAACTCGCTATATCTAAGCTTCTTCCTCTCATGAGCGTCGTCCACCGATCCTTCCCACGGAACCGTGAGTTCTATGAAGTACACCACCTGTTGGCTTGCTGACCACAGCACCATGTCTGGTCTCAAGCTTGTATTGAGTATTTCCTGGGGCACCACTAATCTTCCTCCCAGGTCCACCTGCATCTCCCAGTCTCTAGCCCCCCTTACTACACCTAACTCCTTCCTACCGCTATATCTACTCCTCCCCCCTTCCCTAACAAACTGTACCACTGTACCTTCAACCTCCTGCTCTAAGCATACCTGCCTCCTCCAATCTTCAATGGTTGCCGCCAGGCATTTTAGCACCTGGTTATGCCTCCAAGTAAATCTGCCCAGCGCCAAACTAATCTTGCAACCCACTAAAATGTGTTTCAGCGTCCCAACCTCTGAGCACAGAGTACAAGCGGAGTCCTCACCCCCCACTGCTTCAGGTTCTGAGGTGATGGCAGCACATCATAAACCGCTCCTAATAGGAACCTTATTTGATATGCATCCATCTTCCACAGTTCCCTCCAGCTCAGCCTCCTTCTTTCCACCCCATCCCAATTTACCCACTGTCCCTGCTTCCCCTGTGAGACCGCCCTGACACACCTATTTCTTTCTTCCTGCCGACGCACCTGCCCTAGCACCAACCTCCTTCTCTCTATCGGGTCTGCCTTGCTCCACATAGGGTCTCCTATCCGGTACTCGAGACCTTCCCGTCCCTGCTGTACCTTCCCGACCAATTCCAGCTGCCTCAAGTCCGCTTTCGCTTCCTTTACCGCCTGCCTCGCAACCCATTTCCTGCCTGTACCTATCCTAGGAACCAAGCCTCTTACAACATCATCCTTACTACCTGACAGCTGCAACTCTAACCGCACCTTCGCACATTTATATTCCTCTGTTAAGCTTGAGAGCGGCAACTGCAGGACTCCTTGCCCATACAGAGCCACATTGCTTAGACACCGAGGAACCCCCAGCCACTTTCTAATATAGGAACTAATCAGCCTCTCCAGCTTCTCCACCTTTGTGACTGATACCTCATACATAGTCAGTGGCCACATTATCCTTGGGAATAGGCCAAACTGCAAGCACCAGAGCTTCAGTTTACCCGGCAGCCCTGAGTTCTCTATCCTCTGTAACCCATCTACAACACTTTCCTTAAGCTGCTCCACCTGACCCACATCAGTCAACTCCCTAGTGTACCACCTCCCTAAACTCTTTACCGGTTTCTCTAATACTGACGGGATCTCCTCACCCTCCACCAGAAAGCTAACTTTCTCTATCTTCCCTTTAACTAGCGAGATGCTCCGGGACTTTGCTGGTTTAATCCTCAAACCAGCCCACTTCAGGTTCTCGTCCAGCTTTCCCAACAGCCGCCTTGCACAGGCCGCTGTTGTGGTCACCAGCGTCATGACAATATCAGATGCTCAAAGCCCTAATTGGGGGAAGACGAAGCCCATCTGGCCGTCTTTCTCCACCCACTACCCAACTGGATGCCCTAATCACCAACTCTAACGCCATAGGTTATTAACTTTGCACCAGTCTGTGAGAAGTTGTACCTCATCTCTGTTTGCTGACTCGTCGTTCCCACTGATCAAACCCACCACTGTCGTATCATCAGCAAACTTGATGATGTGGTTTGAGGTGTTTGGTGCAACACAGTCATGGGTCAGCAGCATGAACAGCAGTGGGCTGAGCACACAACCTTGTGCCCAGAGTGACTGAGCTGGAGATGTTGCTTCCAGTCTTGACTGACTGAGGTCTCTCACTCAGGAAGTCCAGGATCCAGTTGCAGAAAGAGGTGTTTAAGTCCAGCAGTCTCAGTTTTCCTATCAGATGCTGAGGGATGATGGTGTTCAATGCCGCACTGAAGTCTATAAGTGCCCTTTTTTTCTAGATGGGAGAGGGCCAGGTGAAGGGTGGTAGTGATGGCATTGTCCGTTGAACGGTTTGCACGATATGCAAACTGCAGGGTGTCGAGTGTGGGGGAGGGGCAGCTGTGACTTGATGTGCCTCATGACTAGCCTTTCAAAGCACTTCATGATGGTAGATGTGAGTGCAATGAGGCGGTAGTCATTAAGGCAGGAGACAGGAGATTTCTTTGGAACTGGTATGATGGTGGTTGTTTTGAGGCACTTTGGGATGACAGTGGTACTCAGGGAGATGTTAAAGATGTCCATGAGAACATCAGCCAGTTGGTCTGCACATCCTCTGAGCACACGTACAGGTATGTTGTCTGGGCCAGCAGCCTTACGTGAGTTGACTCTGTGTAGAGTTTTCCTCACATCAACTGTGGACAAGCAGAGCACCTGTTTGTTCGGAGGTGGGGTGGGTTTCCTCTTTGTCGAGTTGTTCTGTGCCTCAAATCGTACATAGAGGTCATTAAGGGCATTTTCCAAGCATGCTCATGTTTAGCTGCTCTGATGCTGTGGGAGAGTTCAGCCCTGGCTGTTTTAAGGGCTGCTGCATCGCCAGATTTGAAAGCAGCATTGCGGCGCTTCAGCAGCGTGCGCACATCTGCAGTCATCCAGGGCTTTTGGCTGGGGCGTGTGGTGATGGACTTGGAGACAGTCACATCATCAATGCACTTGCTGATATAGCCAGTCACTGATGCTGTGTACTCCTCCAGGTTGAGAGACCTGCCGTATGTGGCAGCCTCTCTAAACATGTCCCAGTCCTGGAGAGAAGGGATTGCTCCTGTGGGTCACGTTTTCACCTGTTTGAGGGCAGGTTTGGCTGTTTGACCAGCGGTCTATATCCTGGAATTAGCATGACGGTGATGTGGTCTGAGAGTCCGACGTGGGGGAGGGGCTCAGCCCTATATGCGCCTGCGATATTAGTGTAGACCAAATCCAGCACGTTCGCCCCTCTCGTTGGAAAATCCACATACTGATGGCATTTGGGGAGAACTGATTTGAGATTCACATGGTTGAAATCTACAGCAACGATAAACAGACCATCCGGGTGAGAGTTTTGAAGCCCGTCGGTTGCGCTCTACAGTACCCCCAGCACGTTCTTGGCATTGGCACTGGGAGGAATGTATACGGCAACTATGAGCACGGTGGCGAATTCTCACGGTAGATAAAAAGGTCTGCGTCTGATGGTCACATAGTCAACTTGCGCTGAGCAGTAGCTGGAGAAAACCACTGCGTTCGTACACCGTTCCATGTTGATATAAACACACAAGCCCCCTCCCCGGGTCTTACGAAACAGAGCTGTGTCTCTATCGGCTTGAAACACGGAGAGTCTAATGAGTTGAATGGCGGGGTCCAGTGTGTTATCACTGAGCCAGGTTTCGGTGAAGATGAGGATGCAGCAGTCTCTGACCTCTCATTGGGATGCCCTCCGAAGTCGGATATAGTCCAGTTTGTTGTCCAGAGAATGAAGATTGGAGAGAAGAATGGACGGAAGAGCCAGCCGGCTAGGGTTAGCTCTAAGCCTAGCGTGGATCCCCGCCCGCTTGCCATGCTTCCGCTTCCTCGTACACCGCTTCCGGTGCCTCCCTCTCCAGCCATCGGCATCAGGCGACACCATAGTCTGGAGTCCTGGGGCCTGTAGTAGGCCGAGGTCGCGTAGCTCTTGCAGCAGTCCATCTGAGGCAGCAATTTTGGGTTGTTCCATAGTCGAAGCAGGTCTTGACGGTAGTAGATGCGTGCATCTGTTGTTCCTCTGCGCATTTCCGTGAGAAAAGTCATGTTGAAGTTTGTCTAGCAGTTGTTTTGCACTAAAGTTTGGTCCCAAAGTGGCTGCTGCATGCTACCGCGCTGCCATCTTGGGAGATTTATTAGCAGGACTTGTTGTTTGTCGTGATGTCCTTCTGCAGTTCGGATACCTTTACTCACTTCCTTCCAGATTGTCTTGAACGTGATTTTCAGTCTCATTCTCCAGGGAAGATATTCAGGATAGCTGATAAAATTTCTGCTGCAGCACAGGGGTCTATTATTTTCAGTTAAGAAAATGGTGGTGATTTTGTAATTTGTACTTGTGGATACTGCTGCCTTCATATCCACAACTATGCTACTATGATGGGAGCTTGCCCCCAAATCCAGAAACTTATCAGTAGCCAGTATGACTCTCTTTGTTCTTGTCACTTTCATATTTGGAGGTATGTGCATGTAGCATTATGAGTCTTGCCTCAGCACTCTTTTTGAGTAGCAGTGGGATTTCTAGACCAAAAGCTGATCTCTAGTTTCCTACATCTAAAGTGGTGCTATTATCCACTCTCTTATCCAACCACTATATAGTATATATTTGGTTTTGTTATAGTAATACCAGCATATCTGTGGATCAAGCTAAATTTTAGTGTGTTTGTTTTGTTTGTCTGTTTCTTTGTTCTTTAAGCAAGGCTTTGTTTTTCTAAGTCAAAGACTTCTTATTTGTTACACAGGTACTTCTAATACTATTTGAGGTTTTTGCATAGTCAAGTTCATTAAACTGCAGAAAAGCTAGTTACTGTTTTGAAAATTTAAAATTCGCTCTATGTCAAGTTTTTGTGAATCAGAAATAATAATCTGTGATGTGATGCTGATGGATTTTCTTGTAATATGTGTGCATACATGCACACACACAGCACTACACACATAAGTGATGTAAGGATAATAAAGTTAGATGATAAATATTTAGTTTTTCTTCCTTTCCACTTAACTGGTGTGTTCATTGCTGTCTGTGACATTTACCTGTCTGAGAGTGCTTAGGTACTGAATGCACTTTAATGCTAAAACAGTCTTGTGATTATATAATGTATTCACTATTATTATTTTTACCTTTTTACCTTTCCTTCACCACACTTTTCTGGCCTGAACAGCACTGGATGATTCCATTAGTTATAATAACAAAAACAACAAATAAGCAGTCACAGTTTGGTTAACTTTAGGATTACAGATAAACATTCTGTAACTATACTTTTTAAAAAATATTCTTCTTAAAATTAGGAGACATATTTTTACTGTAACAGCTTTATTTAAATATGGAAAATACAAATACTTATTTAAGTATATATTTGTTGAGCACAGTACATGTGAAAAATGCAAAATGAATTAAAAATCTAAAATATTTGTGGTATGCAGGAAAGTGGCCAAACTGCCCCCTTGGACTACTCCTTCAAACTGCTTTTTCAGTTGTGATCTTAGAACTCCATTAATCCATGTTTGTGAAAGGGAGAGACTTTAAGCCTGAAAGGAAGTACAGTAGCTTCTCCTTGCTGCCTTTTACAATTTATTGCCTTCTGTGATTTTCCTCAGTGTTCCCATGAGTGTTTACTCCATAACTGCTTTGTTGCTGTTGTGAAAATTCGCTGTTTGAACTGCTGATAACCAATTACTGTTCTGTCCAGAATCACTTATGTGAGGCTTACTGCATATGTCTGTGGTGTACAGTTTCTTCTTGCAGTCTGGTGTGTGGTATTGCCTCTTTATCAGCAATGTTTCACCTTAGGCTGACCAGCTACTTCTCCTTGTTCACTTTGGGCTGGTTTTTATGATTCGTTCACAGAACTCTGAATCTCTCCATGGTGCAGTTAGCCATGAAAGGAACTAGGACCTAAACCCTAAATACTTGGTTCCTGAGTTGTTGAAAAAATAAACAATAAAAAAGAGTGGACATAAGTTTCATATTTATGCAAATACAAATGTTCTCTCATGCTTCCATATGAGGATGTTGATATGGGGCCTGCATTAGAACTGCATCCCACTCTCTGTCTCATCCTCGCTGTGATGAGGATGGAATAAGCTGTTCAATGTGTTCCATCCAGGGACTTGCTAAATTTAGCACTGACTGCTGCTCTAGTTAGTCAGTCAGCTCATATGCAGCATAAATACTGTGTTTGTATTTCTTTATTTTATTTTCCATATTTCAGCTGGCTTCTAATTATTTGTAGCACTGATATTTAATACAGTAGTATGCATGAATTGGTTATAGGTGATGTTTTGCTTAATCAACTGAGCTGATAAAAGTCTTAGATTCAGTTCCAATTACAGCTTCTGGTTTTAGCAAGAGATGCTGTTTAATCCTTGATGTACAGATACACATCTGTGTAAATGGGTGAATATTTTAAAATATTACTTGTTCTGAGCAAAAAGTATGCTTAAGGATGGCTAACAAATTTGTAATAAAAATCTTGTCAAACGTTTGAACACTTATGTAATTAATTAATATAAAGCATTTTCTTATGACCACAAACTGTAGTTAATGCAGAAATGGACTTTGTAAGGCAGCCTTAGGTTTTAAAATCCTGTAGTTTATGGCACTATGAAAATTATTTTTATGCCCCAATCCTCAAGCAAATGGATCGCTTTCAGCTGACAACACATAATTTCTGCTGGGTTAATACAAGGTCACCGGTTTTGCATGCTTCTTGCTGCCACTCTGAGTGGAATTCTGATAATGGAGACCCCACACAATAGGCCCTTATTAAAAATCATGCTGTTCAAGGTGCATATGCTATTTTTTCTGGACCACATATTCTGCTTGCACAGACTAAAACATGCACCCACACCTATGCTCACACTAGTGTATAAACACATAACCCTACACACATTTGTGTACATCCATACAGACACAAAGAAATGCTGTGAAACTACTTAATACTGTTGATCAGAGCAGCACCTTAATGATGAGAGCATCTATTTTATGTGCACATTGAGGGATACTGAATGTCACCTCTTCCCTTCTGTTTTCTACCAACTCCGCAGCTTTATGTTTGTTTTACTAAGCACTCTGATTTTCTGTACCAGAGCATTTAGGAAGCAAGGTCTGGGGTGGCAGTGTGTCTGAATCTGAATGTAGAAATGATACTTCAGTAGCTCTTTTAAGCAGTGTTTTTAGGCCTGATTGTAGAAGTAGGTCACCCAGCTTTCTCACCCCCCCACACCCAGTGTGGTACAGCAGAGACAGGATGAGCTCTGGCACGTGCCTTCAGCAGATCCTGCTACAGTCTATTTAGATTTCACACAGACAGATGCATTACACTGCCCACTGATGGGGAAGAAGGCTCAAGCAGATGATGTCAGATTCACATCTTCTCTCAGGTTTGTGCTTAGAGTGGTCAAACATGCCTAAAACAGTCTATATGTCTTATAAAAAAGTGACATCTAGAACAGTTTTTAAAAAATATTTTTAAATCTGATTTAGAATCACATTTAGTGAACATCTGTGACCTCTGACTCCCAAACCATAGTCAAATAATACACCAAGTCTGTCTCACTGTTGTGGGATTTGTATGTCACTGCAGATAAAGTAAATTTGATATGTATGTAGGGAGACAGGTGATGGAACAGAACAGCTAAATAATTTTCTCTTTAAACAAACATTGATACTGGAGCATTAAGTGGGGTCCCTGACTGCAGTCTTGTATTATAAGCTATAATTCATATAAGTGTCTTTAAAACAAAGTAAATGACACTTCCTTGTGTGAAATATAAACCTAACTAACTAAGTGTTAAGTGTTTGGAATCCACCAGCCTAAACTGTTTATTTGCCAAGAATCACTGTTAGGGTCTTATGCTAAGAAAGCTTAAATTATGTATGGAAATATCCTCCTTCTGTGATGATGTGAACAAACCACAGATATGCTGATTAACATAATGACTTACTGAGACCTTATACCTAAACTCATGTATTGAGACATCAAAGCTGTGCTCTTCATTTATTCAGCTTTGGAACTAAGGTTATAAACATTTTATGTTGGTTTATATATTGATTTAAATTATATTTAAGATAACATCGTGCAGGTGGTAGCCTTTGAAGGCAATTGCATTATGATTTTACATGTTTCATCAGCACTGTGTTAATGTGAGTCTGTTAAGCATGGTACTCAAGATTTCCCGAACTTGTGTTTCTGAGTTTGCAGTTGTTGAATATTACTGTACATCTGCCTGTGCCATACTATATTTCTAATGATGTACTGTTCATTAAAAAGAAAAAGGATAATCTTTAGGATAGTAAAATATTCAATGTAATTTATTGTGGTAAACACAGGAAAAAAAATAAAGGTTTAATTTGTCATGAAAATTTGTAGCCTATGTACTGTGTTTTTACTGGGAAAAGGTGCTGACACCAGTTATGTTGTTGCTATTGATTGTTATTCAATATAGGAGATGTGTGACCAGTTTGATCAATTAAGTTCATGATGAAGCAAGGAAATTGCTGCAAACTGAAACTGTAAACACTGCACTGGCCTTAATGGATCATTAATAATGTAAATACTATCAGCCCGACTGGGGTACTGATGGAGATTCATCTTTCCATAACAGCCATACGTTCTCTCAACATTCCCTCTCTGAACCATGTCTAGAATAAATCCACCTGAGCATAATTAAATAATACCAAACCACATAGATGTCTAACTAAACACTCTTTGCCAACAGCTGGAACTTACATTTCCAAATTCTAATGCATTTTGAAATTTTCAAAAATCAACTGCTACTGAGTTCTAAACAGACACAACTAGCTCATTTGTATTTGACTGACCAGACATAATATATCCACCATCACAATGGTATCCTGTATAATTATGAAGTAGACAAGTAATTGTCAAAACATGTTTTTCCTAATGTCTGCTTACACTTTGTGCAACACAATATAAAGCTAAATTCTTTGTGCATGGTATGCCAAGCATATGATTTTACATTTGATATTAGCTGTAAGAATTATGTCCCGCTTCGATGCTATACTTTTAGTTACTTTGTAATTGTGTTCAGTTCCTGAAATACTACATCATGAGTTAAAATAACAGAAAAATACTGATTCACCCAAACAAAAGTTCTTTTTTTTGTCTAGTTTTTTGTCCAGTACATACAGGTATAATTTATTGAGTAAAACAAAGTGTTGCCAGGCAGAGCAGAACAACATTTTTGTATGCATAGTATTTGCATTCTGTTAGACACTGAACAATCCTGACACATCCCTACTGTGTATTCAAATTTTAAGGTTCCCAGTATTGTTTTTCTGTCCTTATACAGGTGTACAAGATAGTAAAAAATATTTTCTCATGGCCCACAGTGCACATTAATCTAAACAAACAGCCTGAGAAAATAAGACAAAGGCAAACTGTGGCAGTTGGTAGTAGACAGAAAAATAAAGAAATCAGACGATTCTGGGTTATGTGCAGGAAGTAATGCGGTGGTGCAAATTTTATAGTGAAACAGTTGATAGCGAAAGTGGTGAAGATACAGTGGATAGGTGGTCAGTGGTGGTGGTGCTAATCATTCAGTATTCTGTCTGAAATTGAGGTATTTGCCCATTAGTTGTGTTAATGCCATCTAGATGGCAGTGCTGTAAACAGACTATGGAAATGGTTAGAGAGGTCTACAGTGATGATAAGAGTTCTCCAGAGACACCAGGTTTGTTTTATATGATTTGGATGGTGAGCAAGTGAAGTTTTAATGATGGACTGGGCAGTCATCACTATGTTCTGCAGTGCACCCCAGTTACAGGCAGTACTGTTTCTGCGCTGTAATCCAAATGATCAGAAAGGTCTCTATGGCATTTCTGATGTGGATGAGGGGTGGAAGCCCTTTTTAGTTTATTGCTTCCCCTTTACCAGGTATCACTCTACAAACAAGTCAGAATGGAGAATTCCCTCTCTGTACCATTGCAGGCATTCTAGTTTAATGGGGCATTTTGCAAAGTCCCCAGTCGTTCGCTAAAGGAATGTTATTGTAGTTCATTGTTATCTTTGTCAACAAAATAATTATAATGAGTTTGTTGTAGTAGTTCATTACAAATTCCTTAAGGGAAGGGCATTTTATATAACATGCTGACCTTTGTTAAGTTTTTTTGATAGGCCACAAACATCTGCTAGATGAGATGGTTAAGTGCAAAGCATACATTGACAGTGTTCATGGAATGCCTGTGTACAAACATCTATTCTGGTGAGAAAGAAACTCTTTAGTTGTCCTTTACATAGTTTTAACCCACATCCTCCCACACACACTTATGCATTCACACACAAACATCATTTGAACTAATTTTTTGCCCGAAAAGCACAGCCATGCTTCTTTACTTACATCCTGATCACTACAGATTACTTTGATGTGTTCTAATAGATTGGTTAGATAGATATATGAAATACAGTATATGGCTAAAAGTATATGGATGTTGGACCATCACAGCCATATGTGCAACCCATTCAAAAATCATGAGCATTAATGTGGAGTTTTTCCTTCGTTGTTGCTATAACAACTTCTGCTCTGCTGGGAAGGCTCTCCAGCAGATTTTGGAGCACAGCTGTGAGAATTTGTACTCATTCAGCCACAAAAACATCAGTGAGGTCAGGTACTGATGTTGGGCCTGGCTTGCAGTCAACATTCCAATTCATCCCAAAGGTGTTCAGTGGGGTTGAAGTCAGGGCTCTGTGCAGCCACTCAAGTTCTTCCACACTAACACAGACAAAAAATGTTTATGGAGTTCGCTTTGTGCATCAGGGAGGCACAGTCATGCTGGAGCAGGAAAGGAGCTTTTTTTTTCCCCAAACCGTGGCCACAAAGCTAGAAGCACACAACTGTCTAGAATGTGTTTGCATGTTGTGTGGGTGCAGCTGAAACAGCTCAGCTCAGTCATTAGAGGGGGTCCACATACATTTTTCCATATATGTCATTTATTTTAATAGTGAAATAAAGGATCCTATTTAGTATTGTACAATACTGTTTTCTCTATCTGGAGAAATTCTCAGCATTTGTTCACATGGAAGGTTAACAGGAGCTCTCTTACATGCTGCATTTGTAATTCCCTCTGTGTGCTTGTGCCTGCCTGTCAGAGAGGAGGAGAGATGTTGGAGAGAGGGGGGAGGGTGAATGGGAAAGAACTGCATTGACAGAGTGATGCAATAGTCAGAGTCACGAGGCGAGTGTGCATTCTGATCCTGTCACTGTGTGACTCAGTCTGTGTGAGGCTAAGTGCAAAGCTCTTTGCTCAAAATTCCTTTAGAATTTCTGTGGTAATGAATTTCTGGGCTTAAGCATTCATGTGGAGGGAAGAGGTATAAAGAGCATTTTTAAAATGTCTTTATGTACCCTGTACTAATGGCCATAAAAAATTAAAAGAGTAGAGTAGTATCTTTCATTTCACACTAGGCAGTGGGCTCATATATGGGTTGAATGAGTTTCAGTCTTTGAGGCTGTTGTTGCTGTGTTCATGTGGGTTTTCTCCTGGTACACTGGTTATGTCCCAAACTCCAAAGATGTTTTTCAGGTAAAATTGAAAACCTATAGCATATCACTGTGTTTGACTACACTGCTTATTTTTCAGGGCATAGTTTGCCCCATCTCCTGTCTTTTTTGGATCAAGTTCAGACTGCCACTCCCTGTACAAGTTGCTTTAATAATGGATGAATGAAGAGATGAATGTTCGTAGTAGCAGAACATTGCTAACAAATGAGATTCTGTTCCTTAATAGTAAATCAGCCAGTAGGTTCTGTGTCCATTTTGACTGTTTAAGTCACAGTTTTTGTCCTGTCTGGTGTTATTATCTGTGTTTTTGTATTCAGTGTGATATGACCTCTGGGAATGGGAAAGTGACAGTCAAGCATTCACTTGGGAGCACCTCAGAGGGTTCAGCCTCACTAGTGTGGAAACATTTTGCCTCTGTTTGGTGGGATCTCACTTGAAGCAAAGAGACCTGTTTGGTCAGCCTGTCAGCATAGCATACAGTATTTTGAAGGTCTAGGGGTAGATACCAATAATTTTCTTTAAAGCTATGTTATTATTAATATAGGCTATGTCATTGACCTGTTTATCTGTAGATAGTAGAAACATTTTGTAACTCCTTCGAGCATGTGTGTCCTGCTGAGTGAGCATGTGTGAAACATTGACGTATGGACTTACAGATTTCTTATTTGTAAAGGCCCATGACAGTCAGAATGAAATCTACAAAAAACAAAAATATCAGTATTAGAAAAATTAAGAGTAAAAAAAATGGCACATTGGCTTAAACATTAAGAGACAGAATGACAGAGAAAAGACTGACAGAATTATTTTTAAAAAATACATCAGAAGAATATAACATTGGAACTGAAAATCTCAAAGATAGAACAAATAATCTAATTTTGACACTTAAAACACTTTTACAGACAACAGACGCAGGATAGTTGAAAAAAAAAATCTTTGTAGTTGTATTTGGCAGAACACAGTCTGGGACCTTATGCTCTGTTTCTGAACAATTCAAAATAAATAAAAATGAAAGAAACATACAATAAGAAAAAAATGAAAAAAAAACATGTTCATCATTTAGTTCTTTAGACCCTTATCAAATGTCTGTGCTCTTGAGAAGTCTCACTGGTCTCCTCTTTCATTTCCCTTACTGCACTGGTCTTACTTCTCTCTATTGACCCATAAAGTGTTTGTAGCAGTGTTTCAGAAGCTATGATTTATCAGTTTTTAGATCTTTTTTGATGTCTGCATCAACCAACAGTTTTTTTTAGCATCTCTTGCATTTTTACCCATTTCTATGCTTGTCAATTGCTTGCATTTTTTAAAATTCTTCTTATTTACGTTAGCATGGATTATAAAAAGTTCTCAATGCCTACCATGCAGCACCAGTCTTTGTGAGCTGTTTGTGAGATTCCACACATTTGATGGCTTTTGGACAATGGCAAGCAGTAATGAGATACTTTGAGACAACTGTCTGCAGAGGCTATTGAATTCCAGGCAGTTTGCACAGAACATCAAGGTGTGTTAACTGCATTATTGTTCTTAATTTTCTTTCTGTTTCGCATCATACTGAATTAAAAAGCACTTTTTAAAAAGTTTATTATATACTTTTTTTGAAGAAGATATTACGCTACCTGAAGGGCCAAGATACAATAAGCACAGACATTAGAAATTACACGGTTTTACATAAAACCATGCCCCACTATTACGCAGCTATTATTACTACTGCCTGAGTAACAGCTCCTGTGGCTGCCATTATTGCTGTGTTCTGCTTGGTGACATTGAAACTGCTTCAGCAGCCTGAGGCAAATGAATTTAGATCAATCTTAGATTAGATTAGGATTACTGAAATTTGATCACATTATGTTTTTCTGTGTGTTAGTAGTGCTTTATCTAGAGCCATCCATGTAATTGCCTTACTGTTTTGTACCCTGTATTTAGGGGCCTGTTAAACAAGTGAATGACATGATGGTGTAATGCGTTCATGCAAATCAGAAAGCCCTCAGTGGTCAGTATGAAGGACCCCACACTGTGAGAAAAAAAGATAAACAAAAGCAATGGATGCATCACCAGCAGGACCAGATGGGATTCGGGGAGGTGAGGGAGTACTCAGTGAAGCAAGAAAAATGATAAAAATGATGACTAGCATTGAGAGGCTATTTTTGAGGTAGAAGGAATGGGAAAACAAATGAGAGAGAGAGAGAAAGAAAAAAGGCCAAATGAGATGAGAGAACAAACCATATTAGATGGTCTTCCTCCTGGTTGCACCTAGCACAATAGCTTATAAAATGCTTCCTCTCCACTGAGCAAGGGCAGCAGAACTATACCTAGATAAAGCAAATAAGCTTTTGTTCCTTGCGCCCTGGGCTGACTGTATTCTCTTTGTCTTGTGGTTGTTGTGTCTGACTCCAGGGGATTCAAGCTATGACCTGGGACTTACAGTGGCTTATAGTGCAAATGTGGGATGTAACAGTCACTGAAGCTGACATTTTAGAAATGTCTTTGACCTGGAATCTGACTTTATTTATTGTATGAAAATAAGAAAAAATAAATAAGATTTGAGTGGTTTATATAACCACTGATGTTGAACCAAACATTAAATTATAAAGCTTTCTGAATAGTTTCGGCAGAGTGCACCCTGCAAATTATTCTCTGAGCATGAAGGACACGCCTAGTGTTGTACTGTGTTAAAATGTTTATTTCTTTCACCACTGTCGTACGCAGACTAGAAAAAAAGGTAACTAGGGAGCTCGGGGGAGGGTGGGTGCTGATCTGATTGGATTGTACAGGTCCAGGACACTCTGGATGGCTGCTACTCTACTTAATACGCCCCCCTTCCTCCCCTCTCTCTTCCCCCTCTCTCCTTGTTTCAGAAGCAGGATTCTGATCTGTAACCATGGCATCAAGCGCAGCTTCTATTCAGAACTGGAGCGCACACACACGTTGTACATACATGCATCTCATCATGCCTGTTTTACTGCAGTGTCTTAAAATGTTCAGCATTGTCTTTTCTGATGTGGCTTCTAACCTCAATTTTTTTCCTAGAATTTCAAAGGCATATTTTATTGCATTTGGTTGCCATGGTGATGAACCTTTCTCAGTGATGAAATCAAACAGGGGCAGAGTCTGCGCTGTCTGTTCTCTCACCCCACAGCAGCAGCCCTGCTGCTTTACTGGTCCTCATCAAGCATCATAAGAGGAAGAGAATAGCTTATGAATGCAGAGTGGATCCACAATACACAGACATACAGATTTGTACTGTATCTATGCTATAGGCACACATGGCATGAACATTGTATCTCCTCTTGGCCATGCTCTCATATACATAGACATATTCACACCCTGCCTCAGTCACACTGTGATACCTGCAGCATATACACAGAAATGTGGATTTTACCATTCTCAGAGTTACACTGTGATCCACACCTAGATAGAAAGGGACAGGAGATCATGTGAGAGGACTGCAGTGGGTGTGGTACAGGATGTATTGGATGTGGTCACAGAATGCATTCCCAACCACAGAGACAGACTGCCCCCACAGGGTGATGCTTTGTTAACGCTGTTCATCATGTATATATTACTAAAACTTTGTTCATTTTCCTTGAGATAACTTTTGTGCATGCAGCTTTTGTTTCCCCAGGTCTTGTGTTCTGTGTGTCTTCATGTGTATATTTATTTTTTCACATACTGTATATGCTTGCATTTACGTAGAGTGTGTTTGTCTCGTTACAGCAATGTACAGTTCAGTGCCTTCTATCTCTTAAGGGGTTTTTTGTAGGTCCACACTGTGTAGATGTTGTTGGTTTTGTTATCGCAAGGCCCAGTACATACTGGAAGTCTGGCTTGTGGGGGGTTGAGGCCTCATACTCATTGTTGGCTCGGTTAACAGCATGGATACCAAAGTAGGTAGATGTAGGTCCTGTTTAGCTAAATGGATGCCAGGTTAGTAAAGCAGAACTCTCTTTTACTGAGAGACTCAAACCTATAGTATTTCTGACGATGCAGGGAGCATTAGATATGGTTCTGAAGTATAAGAAGTATTTAAACTGCTGCCAATCCAGAATCATACAATTATATGCAGTATTAGTGGCTGCAGGCAAAGAGCCTTCTAACAAACAAAAGGTCCACAATGAATAAAGTGGAATACATTATTTTACACAACATATATTAAAACAGGAAAAACAGCAATTAAAACAAGACTAGAATGCCGAATGTGCACCAGGCCTTTTCACCCGACATTGGTGCCTGACATTAGCGATGCTCTTATAGCCAAATGGGCACAAATTACCAGAGCCACACTCCAAAAGCAGGTGGAAAGCTTTCTCAGAAGAGTGGAGGCTCTTATAGCAGTAAAGAGGGGAACAACTCCATATGAATGCCCATGGGTTTGAAATTAGATTTTCAACAAGCACATATACATGTGATGCTCAGGTGTCCACATATTTTAGGCTATATAGTGTATGTTGAGTTAAGGTATCAATAAATATCAAGTTTATTAGACTCGATTAAGTGAGATTTACACTTGTGCAAAAGAAGCTAAAAAATTAACAGTATTAATGCCTGTAGTGTGGACACCAAATTATTTCTTGTACAGCAGTATTAAACTGTGAAAAAGACTTTAGTAGACTTGGATATGACATTATATGTTTTGTTTTTTTTTTCAGAACCTTTCTCTACATCGTTTGCAGCACAAAGACATGATATAATTTGCATGGTAGTTGCAAATCCGTCAAAGAGCCAGTGTTGCTGCCATCGACCCTACTGGAGATCCACCGCTTCGCATTGTGTCTGGGTTCTTTAGTGTGCTCATAAGCTGTATGTTTGCTGCACCACATTTGGTATGTTCTGTCACATTATATTATCCTGCTTTCATTTTTAGTGTAATATTAATTGCAATACAAAATCCAGCTGTGTAAATATCTTTTGTTCAGTATCATACACCCCAAAGCAGACACAAGAAAACTTTTACTGTTAAGATGTCATTTTGTCCCAACATTTTATAGAAGCTGCTAGTGAAAACAGTTGCTCTCTTTGCACCTGGTGTTAAACCTGTAGTTTGTCAAGGTTACTATGGACAAGTGTTTGCCAGTTGATAAATGTTTTGAAGTTGTATCCAATAAATTAAATGAAGCACCTTTTCTAAGAGTTACTGCATGGCCACTTTTTGAACATGAATGCACATCTTTTTGTTACCAGGTGACATTAATTTGCATTATCATTGCATACTTTATTGCCTAAAAGTCCAATTACACTATTCTATGCAACATATTTAAATTACAGTACCTGAGAAGTGTTGTTTTAATTGTTTGTGTAGACTGGTGAAAATAAAGATAAAAGTTTTAGCTTTTTTTCAGGAAGTTTCTATTGAAGTATGCACATATTATTTAATCTGGAGTGTTTTGGGTTTTATATTTCAGATTACATTTAAAAGGTAGTGTTTAATTTCTTTTCCATGTAATTTTTTTCCTTTGTTTACCTTGAACGAGTTTTGTACCATTGCCTGATGAAGGTGCTTTGCTAAATATGATTCTTTTGAAATGTTTACTGAATTCTGTGCCCTTCAGTAACCACAACTACTTAGATACTGGCATGTTTTTAGTAACTTGGCACCTAGTTTGTTGAGTACCTGAACGTGTTATTATTATTCGGTGTTGCATAGTAGTGAATGCATCCTTATTGTGCTGTAATGCCTTAGTCATGTTTCCTGCTAGAGGATGGACAGTATTGGTTATGCTGCAGTAGGTGTGTTTAGGGGCAATACCTGTACTCTGTTTTCCACAATTTGCTCCTATAGTGTTGCTTTATGCTCCTGCATTGGCTATGTGCTGGCCCTCCACACTGCCATTTAGCTGTTATATTTGCTCCTCATATTAGAGGTGTGGTTTTGGTTGAAAAGGAATGACAGAAAATATCTGATACTTAACAGTGACAAAATTAATTATACTTTTATGTACATAGAGGGATTGATAATTTAATGTTCTGCATGGCAGAGGTATCTTTATCAAGACCATATGGCAGTGTGGAAGGGGAGAAGGTCGGCCGTTTCTGTGCAGGCAAAGGTGCATGCTATGTCAGTACATAAATCATTATATCAAATGTAATAAACACAACTATGGTTAACATGTCTGTCTTTGTGTGTGTTTGTGTAATGAAAGAGTATCAAAATAATACTGTATTTTTACAAACTGAAGGATATGTGTGTTTGCGTGTGTATGAGCGCATGTTTCTGTATGTTTGTAGGAAATGTGATTACTTTTATGAGAGCTGTAGTCACCTACACCTGTAGGATCAGGGTGGTCTAGAGCCTCTCTAAGAAACACAGGATGCAACACCAGTCAGAGTACATTATGGACAGGATGCCAGTCCATTGCAGGGTAGCCAGGGACATACTATAGGCCATTTTGAGACACCAGTCATCCTGAAAGGCAAGTCTTTAGACTGACAGGAAACCTACAGAAACATGGACTCCTCACAGACTGAGCTGTGTTTGAGCCTACACCCCAAAAGCCCAGGTACTGTGAGACAGCAATGCACTACTGGACCACTGTGCCACCCTGTGCATGGAAACTGTAATACCGTACCTAATGTTTGTGTACCAGTGTGCAAGATCAGTTCTGATTCTAGCATTAGTTTTCTCATTATTATACATTTTCTACTTTGTTAGGACCTACAAGAAACAATATTCCCCTTTCCTTTAAATGTGGAAAAATAGGATTTCACAACTATTTATATTCTGTGTACTTAATATTACAGTGACTCTGTTGAAGTTTCCCAGCAGCTGGTGTTCACAGAATATTCCTGAGCAAATATGTATTATGAAGATATACTGAATAATTATCTAAAAAAGAATAAACTCATAAAGCATTATTCTCTTTAATGAGACTGGATGGATTTCACTGGGATCTACAACTAAGCTAATCATACATCATGGAGTACCTACAAAATCAAAGTAATTATATCGCACATATGATAAGTTTAATAAAATAAGTTGTCACTGAGGAGAGAAAATTAAGTACACAAGAAAATCAGTCCTGAAGGTGTGTGGCTGTGCTGTCCTGTTGTCATGGTTACTTTACACCCTCCTGAAAAGTGTGTGCCTATACAGTTGAGGTTAAAAGCTTTATACAGTTGCAAGGCACATGTATGTCATGGCAGTCTTGGGATTTCAATGATTTCTGCACCTGTTCTTTTTTCTGTGACAGAATAATTAGATCCCATACTCCTCTGTCACATCTAAGATATTCACAAATTTGGATTCTTTTCTGAATTTATTCTAAGTATTCTGAAATTTGCTGGGACAAAAATATGCATACAGCCATTTAAATAATTAATTTTGTGCTGTAGAAAGTTCTACAATGTTATTTAACTTTGTGGCATGGCCTCTTAGCTCATTGTTACTGATTCTGATTGACTAGAGCTGGTGACTCCTTTGTGCCCATATAAATAGGGCAAGTTTGACGGAACCCAATAGATTGAGCCACATAGGTTACAATGGGAAAGTTTAGGCAGCTCTCTATGGATTTAAGAAAACAGAAAATAGATTTACTCAGGACAGGAATGTCATTTGGAGCCATTTCTAAGTAATTTCAAGTCCTAAGATCATCTGTTTGTAAGTACAAAGTACATGCAACAGTGGTCTCAACCAAAGTCAGGAACAGAACCTAAGCTGTCACCTTCTGCTGAGAGGAAATTGGTCTGGATGATCAGATGTTCTCCAAGAACCACCAAGAAACAGATCTGCCATGAATTAGAAGCCACTAGTACACAGGTGTCACTGTTCACAGTCAAGTGAGTTTTATGTCGCCATAGGCTGAGAAGCTCCCGTGCAAGAAGGAAGCCCCTACTTCAAAGTGAGCACCTTTGCAATTGACTCAAGTGTGTTGCTGATTGCATGGACAAAGAAAAGCTTTCCGGAAGAAGGTTATTTGGCCACAATGTTTTTGGAGGAGAAAAGGTGAGGCATTCAGTCCCATCACTATACCTACTGTCAAACATAGCGGTGGCAACCTTATGTTCTGGGGGTCTGGAACTGGTGGATTGCAGTGGATGGAATAATGAAGAAAAAAATTACCTTAAAATGCTTCAGTTCAACCTGAAATCATCAGCCAGAAAGTTGAATCTTTGACACATTTGTGTGTTCATTCAGGATGATGCAATATACAGTATGTATATTTTTGACCCAGTCAATTTCTTCATGTTTTCGGAAGACCCAAAATAAATTTATGAAAGAACCCAAATTTGTGTATTTTTTATTTGTCACAAGTATATGTACTAATCATTCTGTTACAGAAGATTGCAGTAATCATTGAAATCCCAAGACTTCCATGACATACATGTGCCTTATAAGTTTATAGAAACTTTTGAGCTCAGTTGTATGTGTTCATGTTAAAGGCTGTATAACATCAAATGAAATTCTGTTAGGCAGACATGCTACTGGGTTCCAGGTCACTTGAACATAAGCCCTCATAATACAAAATGACCCAACCTATCCTTTTGACAACTATACATACTCAGATTACTACAGATTCCCACACTGCATTCTTGAATTCTTACAAAATGTATTGCCCTTCTTTTTTCTCATATATGCTTCTCCTCAATTATGCTGTCCATAGAGTGCTGAATATAGTACTATGGAAAAGTATTTGCCCTCTTTTTGCCAGTTATAACTGAATGCAAATTGAGAGAGAGAAATAAAGCCATGTTTTCTATTTTTTATTCATTTTCCCTGAGGTGGAAGGTCATGAAATGTCCAATAATAGGTGAGAAAAAGTTAAATGTACTTGAATTAGCCAATTAAAATGGTAATTACAATTAGAACAGTTTGAACACCGTCATGCCTTTTTTGGTACAGTCTTGTATTTGTCTACTGAAGTCCTTACTAGCAAAAGTCAAGGTGGTAACACAAAGATTCACAGAGACACATCATTCTACGGTTAAAAGAAATTCCCAAAGAGCTCCAGAGAAAAGCTGATAAAACATGTCAGTCTTTACAGGATTACACAGCCATTTATAAGACTCTGAACTGCAATAAAACCATGGTCAGAGGTCACTCATCTAATGGAGAAAATGAAGAACCTGCCTGGAAGTGGTTATTCTGCCAACATTTTTTCAACACATAAAGTATAAAATCATTAGTGTGGTCAAGAAGGACCTCAGAACAGCATTCAGGGATTGCCAGGACTCTTGTCTCAGCTCAAGTCAATGTTCAGGACACCAGAGTAAGAAAGGCACCTTGAAAAAACTCGATACATAGAAGCACAGCAATGCAAGAACATCTGATCAAAGAAAAGGACATGAACTCTTGCCCAAAATTAGTCAAGAACATTTCAATGTCACTCAAAATGTTTGGAAGAGTGTTCTGTGGATTGATGAATCAGAAGTAAAACTTTTGATCAGCATGGGTCTCACTAGTTCTGAGAAAAGACCAAATGTGTTATTTTAGAATAAGAATACAGACACTTCATATTTTTAGGTTCTACATTGAGATTCTTTCAGAAACTTACTGTAAATTTCTATGACAAGTTGTTTGCATTGCATAGCTTTTGACTGGCTATAAGGACCAGGAGCACTACTACTATTATTCACTTTGATATTCAATTCCTATCATGAAAAGTGCTGATTGTGTCTCCAAAAAATGATAGACACTGCTACTGTATGTGCACTTGAAATGATTTTCTGCCAGAATGGGATGAAGTTGCTGCTGCTTAATAAAATCCACAGATTAAAGTTGCTTTAGCTTCCCTGAGCTCCTTACTGACATCCCAGAGGAAATCCCCTGGTGGACACAAAGGATCCTGTAAATGGGGGGGGGGATTCTGACACTTGCTTGCATTAAAACTCTCATATATATATATATATATATATATATATATATATATATACACACGCATACACTTATGCAGAAACAAACTTTTGTTCTTTCTTCCTGAAAGTGACACCTATTCTTGCACTATGGCATTTAGTGCTCTTGCTGAGGTGTAATATATTACTGAGAATGTACTTTTAAATAATTTATATTTACAATCATTCATTTAGCAGATGCTTTTCTCCAAATTGCTGTAGAAATCAATTTGAAATAAAATGCTCTTCACAACTGCTTTAGATACAGACACAGCTTTTGAAGCTTTGCCCAATACTCTTACTTTTGCCAGTGGATGCTACATGCTAAAATGTCTGAATCTGTTACAAACTGTGAATGTGATCAAAGCAGATGATGCTACACAACCTTACAGATCAGTTAGGACATCAAAAGGGAAGTAGATTCAAAACAAAGACCAAATGAGACACTTCTTGAATGGTGAAAGGGATTCAACAGTTCTGAGAGAAAGAAGGTGCTGACTCTTCCATATCAGAGCCAGAATGAAAGAATTTAATGGATTTCTGCTTTTTGGACTTTTTGTATGAGGGACCACAAAGCAGCCAGAGCTGGAAGATTATATCAAGCTTGCTAGGGAGTGATTCTTCTCGGTAGGTACTAGAGTTCAGATCCTTTGTCTATTTTGCAGGCCGTAACCAGACTCTTGCACTTGATACTGGTAGCTACAGAAAACCAACAGAGAAATACATGGAGGGAGATGCAAATGTCCAAGTTAGATGCAACTCCTGCTGCAGCATTTTGCAGCAACTTGAATGGTTTGATTGCAGAGGCCTGAAGACCAGAAAGGAAGGAGTTGCAGTTGTATAAGCAGAATGTCTCCACTGCCTAAATCATCGTTTTTATTGACTCATACAACTATGAAATTTTCAGTGGGGCAGTTCGGGGTAAGTGCTTTGCCAAAAAGTACTAAAGCAGTAAGTTGGACTGAAACATTGAGGTGTAAGCTGTCAGCTGTAACAATTACACTATTAGCTGCCCAACTTGCATATACTCAAAGTCACACTCTCACTCACAAATGAATATACTCATAAACCTACTGCTCTCCTTGGGAATGTCTGAGCCACTGTGACAGTATCAGTTTTGGAGTCTCCTGATAAAATACATGTAGTGATTCATTTATTTTACACCTCATTCAGTGCTACTATAGCAGTCATCCTTCTAAGACTTTGACTTTTGCATTAGTGGATCCCGTAATTACGAACTTTCAAGAAGCAAACTACTGCTTGAATTTTCTGAGGAATCTTTAGTGTTAACGTCTTCAGTAGGATAGAAAGCATAGGGCTGCAAAGTAGCACAGCACCATAGCTGTTTTAGTGTCAGTTGCAATCCAGCTCAGTCTGTGTGGAGTCCTCATGTCTATGTCTGTCCCTGTGTCTGCATGGGGTTTCTCCAGGTGTCTTCCTACGGTTCAAAGATGTATGTTTCAGATTAAGTGGTCACTTTACATCACTCATTATGTGTGCATATATTTGTAAATGTGTGTGGCCACCCTGCAGATGACTGCTGTCCCATTTAATGTTTCTGGGCCAGGCTCTGTCCTGCGGCAGCCCTGCCCAGAATTATGTGGTTATGGATAATGCACAGGTGTGTAGAATTACACACCAAAGCTTCATCCTATTCTCTGACAGATAAAGTGGTAGTCAAAATTTTGTGAATCCTTCAGAATTTTCTGAATGTTTGCAGAAACTTACCCTAAAATGTGATCAGATTTTCAGCTTTAAAAAATGTAATGCAAAAACAAATAATTAATTAAAAAACATATTAATTCTCTGCTGAGATCTGCATTTATTCATTTAGCAGACACACAAGTGATGTACAACTCAGAAAAAATGAATTTTGCCAGTATACAAAGCAATACAGAGAAGGTTCTCAAAGTACTGTTTCTTAGATCAAAAGTTAAATTTTTGCTGAGGCACATTACACAAGTAGCTGCAAGCAGAATGAGAACAAAACAGAATTTGAGAAGTGGCAATGAACCCCTGATCAATTCCATATCACATTCAACCAACAATCTTTGAATGAACCAACTTTCTGTCCCAGTTATGTTTATTTTTCTGTTTTCTTTCTACTTTAGAATGTTTTAAAGTAGCATTCTGATGTCAAAATGTTTATGAGAGATGTTTATGAGTACAGAACATAGAGATATAAAATAACTTATAGATTAGGCTTTGCCCTGAGCCATTCCATTTGCTATTTACATAAACTAACATTCTAGACCCTTAAAAATACACAAGTGAGATAATAAAAAAAACATAATAACCATCATTCTTTTCAAATACAGATCACTCAATTATTTAACACATAAATTTCACAGTATTTTAACTAATTTAAGAAATAAATACCTGTACAGCAGATTTTCAGGTGGGCTCTTCTGCAGGGAATTTAGGTACTATATTTCCCACAATTCCCCTTTGCCAGCTCACCATCAGCATCCATTTCCCCTGTTAGTGAAGAAATTCTTTTTTCCTCTAGAACACAATTTAACATTTACTGGACTACATACAAAACTCCTTCATATCAAAAGACATTTACTACATGGCACAGGTATACTATTGGTAGGATTTGTCCATGCATGAAGCAACTGGTCCATCACAAACACAATAGTATACCTTACAGTGATTCACCCACCCTTAGTAGATATAAGTAGCACACACATGCACACCATACTAGAGGGAACTTAGAGTCACCTGAAGTGCTGACTTGGAGAAGTCAGATTCAAGACTATATCTGAGCACAGTTTAGAATTACCATGGGTTATCCAGATAACCTACAGTATATTAACTAGATAAAGATAACCTTCAAAGTTAATAACTCAAAATCAGAAGCAAAAATATACACAGTGTTTTCAAAACACAAACTTTCAACTTAACATCTGTAGATTCCACAGTTACCAGGACCTTGGGCATTCAGCTTGTAATTACAATGAATTTGGGTCATAATAATAAAACAAAAAATCTTTACTTATAGTGGAACTTGACACATTACAATTTAAATAAGTAACAAAACAAATTATCCTAACAAATGGGAAATGCAGATATTTTTGTTAATCAACAATGCAATGCCTAGCAAAAGTATTTAGACCCTTTGGAAGTTATGAACATTAATTATAAATAATTCTCATGTTTTTCATGTAAGTATTTTGTGAACTCATATGCTCTAACACTAAATGTCAGCGCCAGCGTAAGCTGTTGGTAGATATTTTAAAGAAAATGAAAAGCAGACATATAATGCTTGCACATACATTTAAACCCCAAATATTAATATTTTGACATTGCCACTTGTATGTTACAACTTTGCACACTGCTTAGGAGTTATTTTTTTCCATTCTCCAAGACAAACCTGCCCCATGGGAGTATATCAGAATGCTAAGCTTAAATGTTGTATGAGTCAGTACCATATGACAATTTGGCAATTATTTATTAAAGTGCCATAAAATTACACAGTTCATTTATTTGCTTTTTCCCAAAACTGGCAAAAACCAATTTTGGGAACAAAGGTACAGCATGACGAGGAAGTCAGTCATCACAAGGCGGTCAGATGCACATTCACCAACACATATACACACTACCAACAATTTAGGGTTATTGATTTACCTGAATGCAGTTTTACTGTGGGAAACCAGATCACCTGGAACAAACATGCAAGCAACAAACTGTGTACAGCTTGAGCAACCCAGGAGCTTTGAAGCATCAGATCCACCCTGTGCGCCACTATACTTCCACCAGCATACAACACATGGCCAAAAGTGTGTGCACACCTGAGCATCACATCCATATGTGCTTGTTGAGTATCCCATTGCAGACCCATGGGCATTCCTATGGATTTTCTCCCTCCCCCCTTTGCTGCTCTAATAGCCTCCAGCCTGAGTCTGGGAAGGCTTTCCACCAGACTGTGGGAATTTGTGCCCATTCAGTCACAGGAGCATCAGTGAGGTCAGGTGAGAAGGCCTTGCTCAGAGTCAGCATTCCAGTTCATCTTAAAGGTGTTCAATGGGGTTAAGATCAGGGCTGTGGGCAGTCCAAACAAGTAGTTCCACACCAACCTGAGCTTGTGTTTATGGAGTTCAGTTTGTGCATGGGAGGGCACAGTCATGCTGGAAAGGATCTTCACCAAACTGTGGCCATAAAGCTAAAAGCAGACTATTGTCTAGAATGTGTTTTGTATGCTGTACGAGTGGAACTGAATCACCTCGATTCGATAATTAGAAGGGGCTCCACATACTTTTGCCCATGTAGTGTATTACAGTTTTTCATAATCATTTATACACGTGTGGACAATATATACAAAAATTAAAATGATCATACAACGGAAAAAACACTGGTACTAAGCACAAAGTCACACTTTTAAAAATGTTTCATCTTCCAGCTAAATGTAACTTTGTGTCCAAAAATCTGACAAACTCACATTAGTAAAAATTACAGAAGACCTTATAAACACGGCTCGGATCAGTGGATAGCAGCCTTAGGGTGTTTAAAATTACTATAAATATTGGAAAACACATCAAGAAACTGTTCAGATACAGTTCTATTCACCCAATATTGTTCTATTCACACAAAAGATCCATCGATTCTCTTATTCATCCACATCATACTTCTGACCTGGGGCAAAGGATTTCATCAGCATTACATGCAACCTTTTTCTTAGCTAGACAACAGGTGAAATAAAATGGTGTATTGTCCACTCCTAGCAATACTCTTTAGGTTTGTCACCACAAGCCTCCTGTTCCAGGGCCTATAGAAACTTTACCCTCTCAAAAGAATTTCTGTGATAAAATATTGTAAATCTTTCAAAGCTATGATGTCAATACTCTTTAGCTGGGTTCAGGAAAGGGAAATATGAAAGAATGATGATGTTGGAAATCTGGCGGTTTTCATGAGGTCAGTTTTGGACCAAAGCAGCAGAATGAAAATTGACATTCTCCCAGGTTTCAGAATATAAGAACTGCTCTGGCTGACTCAGCAGCTGAAGCACAATGTTATTTATATTTGATACTTCGATCTTTTCTCCTCTCCTCTGTTACATTAAACTCAGTGTTGGCAATATAGATACTGTATATATTCTCTTGGGATTTCACTACAGTCAAGTTCAAAGATTCTAGGAAAGGAAACAGAGAAAACATATCTAGCAATGGATCTACAACAGTGTATGTCAAGTACTGAACAGTAAAAGCTGAAGAACATCCAAGAAACCTATGTAACATTAGTAAAGTGGTACTACAACCTTTTTATTTGAAAGATGTCCACATATAAACATAAAGTAGAAACTTGCAGCAGTAACACTGAAATTGAAGGTCTTTTATTTGTTCACTGTTTCTTTCAAATGTAACTTGATAGCCTTGTCATTTGTTTTATTCTCATTTTTTGTCTTTGAATTCTGTGAGTGGTTGTGAAATATGACTGGCTAATTCCACCGAATTCAGTCTTGACCTTGATTATTCGTTTTTGTATTTTCCTAAGCAAAATAGTGCAGTTTACCAGAAGAATTCTGACAATGCTGGTTTGTTGCTCAGGAGAATCATGGTTTATCGCTACCTGGGTGGTGCCCCTCACTTCTCCAAAAAGTGGGAAACAGCAGTTTTCTGCAATAGCTTTATTTACGGTAGATAAAATCTTGCTAGATACTAGCACGTTCTGGAAGATACTATGAACTTTACTTATTTTGAAGTCTGAATTACAGTAATCTGAAGCCACAGGGAAATTGCTCAAGTTTGGCTTCACTTTTTGTCTACAACAGCAACAACAATGTTTATTTGTATAGCACATTTTCATACAGAAATCTGTAGCTCAAAGTGCTTTACAAGGTGAAAGAGACAATAATAATAAAGAAACAGTAAACAGGAATAATGAATGAAGTGAGACAAAATAAGAGTGTATACAGATGAAAAGTAGGATCGAAAGGCTGGGAGGACAGAAAAAAACAAACAAACAAAAAAACTCCAGGTGTACTGGAGAAAAAAACTAAATCTGCAGGGGTTCCAAGGCCAAAGGACCTCCCAGCCCCCACTGGGCATTCCAACTAACAGAGAGATTTCTAAAACAGTCTTTTTTGGTTGTTCTGCCACATGCAATGAAGATGGTGCCATGGAGATCTGGGACATCTGCCTTCATACCATCGATTGAGGGGGCTTCTTGTTGCTTAGATTGGGTGGTGGTGGCGTAGTATGCCACCACAGATGAACCAGAAAGAGATACAGCAGAGATTAGTAAAGATTAGCATGGGTCCCTGAACAAGTCTGACAGTAACAAGTCCATGCAATGTAATTAGGCAAGCATTATAATAGTGGTAGCACAAAGGCCATATTAAAAAAATGGGTTTTTAACAATTTCTTAAAGTGTGCCACAGTACTAGCCTGACGGATCTCAGTTGGTAGATTGTTCCATAGCTTAGGCCCATAACAGCAAAAAGCTGCCTCCCCACATCAACATCTAGCTTCCCTCACAGTGAAAGCATGGATGTGGTAAATCACATCAGAACAGATATGTCTGAGATGTTATTTTTCTTCTGCCTCTGCCTCTTTCAACACATCTTGATTCATAACAAACACCAAATACTAATAAAGGGACTAGTGCTCCAAAGGGGATCCAACACCCTAACCTTCATTCCTATCCTATTCTTACCTGTTAACACCATGGCAGACTCACAGTCAGACTTACAGCAAACCTATCCAGCCACTATGCAATGGTCTGCATCTCCTTAATCTAAAGAGTCAGTGCCATTAAAGTTAGCCAACTAAACACACAAACCCACACACAATATGAGAAAGTGCAGTGTCTCATGTGGGTTGTCATGCTACTTGTTACCTCACTGTAACTCCGTTAAAAATGCGTTACCAACTTTGCTACCCATATGTTACATTCAGTAACTATTCTACAACACTAAACATCAAACCAACAACCTGCTACAATCTAAGTAATGAACACCTACTGAACTTTATTCCCTCTCCTTCAGTCCTCCACCAGTACTGTTCCTTTTCCTCCATATCCACAGACTGCCCTGCTCAGCTGCATCTACCATCCCTCTTATCAACTACCGCAGGTTCTGACCCTGGATTCTGAGATCTAAAAACAGTGCCATTGTTGACCAGGCTATACAGCTGTCAGAACCTATCTCTACCAGCTTTACCCTAGCACTTCACCCCTGCTACTTCCACCACCAGCTCACTATACCTAAGTTTCTTCCTTTCAAAGAATGGCACTATAGATACAATAAAATTCACTATTTGCTGGCTTACTGACCACAGCACCACAACACGTCTCAAATTTGTATTAACTTTTTTCCTGGGGCACAATCAATTTTCTTCCCAGGTCCATCTGCATTTCCTAGTCTATAACTTCTCTTAGCTGACCTGTCTCCTGCCAAATGATTTCTCACAACCTTTTGTTTATGTGTTGCTCTCTGATTTGTGAGTAAAAATTTAAGCATTAAATCACCTAACTATTCTCAACCAGAGCTCTGAGTTTTGTTCACTGCTAGCCTGATCTTATTGTCACAAATGCGAGTGTTTTACGTATGACAGCACAAGACAATATGAGTGATATTTGTGTCTAATGAGGTGTTCTTACGTGTTGTGTAATTTGTGTCTGAATTAGAAAAGACTAATGAATAATGGATTGAATCACTAAACAGGTAGATAGATTACTAAGTGTTTAGGTTTACATGTCTTATTGTGAGAACAGTTGATCTAGAAGATCTAGACTCAGTAATGAGAGCCAGAAATAGATGTTTAAGGTTTGCTTAAATATAGCAAATGTTCGAATGCACTACCTGAAAGAACATTTCCAGCTGGAAGCCAGAAATAAATATTAACTAAAAGTGGGTCTTGATCAGATGCTAAACAACAAATATTAATAGAAATATTCAGATCCTTTATTATTATTTTTTTTTTTGCTTTCCTTGACAGATGTATAAATTAATTAAAAAACAGAGCTGGTAAAATGGTTTTTGTAGAAAATTTCTTGATATAAAGTTAGCCTGACTAGCCGGTTTTTCTTTACTGTATTATCTCCAAGCACTGGCCACTAGGTGTCACTCGTTGTTCACATGATCATTGCAGTGAATTTCTCCGCCTCCAGGCGAGGTAGACGTCTTATTGTGTTGATCGCCATCATTTTGCCGAGCATCTTGAGTAGGTTGGTTATACAGATAATATACGAAATTCAATCAGTAGGCTATTCCATATTTAAGGATTGAATCGAGTTTTTTCATAAATATGCTCCAGACAACTCATGTATTCACGGGATTCATAATTG
Source organism: Heterotis niloticus (assembly GCA_018136845.1). Taxonomy (NCBI): domain Eukaryota; kingdom Metazoa; phylum Chordata; class Actinopteri; order Osteoglossiformes; family Osteoglossidae; genus Heterotis; species Heterotis niloticus. Next base: position 10,077,567 of record CM030901.1, read on the forward strand.
TGGATTTTTCATATATGCTTTGCTGAAGAAATACAGGATATTCGTCGTACACAGAAGTGATTCCTGGTCTTTTTCTGGCTGTCCAATTGAATTTCCATTGTGGATATAAAACATTTTTTGTTTGTTTATCCTTGCAAACGCAAAAAATGCTGGCTGCTTCCACTCAGAAAGCGACGGGCGTTGGATTTGCGTTGACTCTGCTGTCTTGGATCGGTGACTTGGCTTCAGCACAGATCGTCTACTCTGTGACCGAGGAGGTAAAGCTAGGGACGCCTGTGGGAAACATAGCCAAGGATGTCAATCTTGCGGTCAAAGAATTTAGTGCCCGCGGATTTCGGATTATTTCTGGCACAAAGAAGCAGTACTTTGGAGTTCATTCGGACACGGGGTTTTTGTACGTGAAAGAGCGACTGGACAGAGAGGAGCTTTGTCCGGATTCGGCCTCCTGCTCCGTGAATATGGAAGCTGTGGTGAACAACCCACTGCACTTGTACAGAGTGAAGATCAATGTGCTGGACATTAATGACAATCCGCCAGTATTCCCAGCTTCTTCTATGAAGCTTAATATTAGCGAGGTCACCGTTGCTGGTGGAGCTGCATTTCCAGTTGAAAGTGCATATGACCCCGACGTCGGATCAAATGGTGTTAGAACATACAAACTCTCCCAAAATGAATACTTCGCTGTAGAATTACAAACGAATTCCGATAAGACGTTATCGCCCGAACTAGTGCTCCAAAAGGTTCTGGATCGAGAGAAAGAAGCAGTGATTCAACTTGAACTCACTGCTGTAGATGGAGGTGCGCCTCCGAGGTCGGGAACGTTAACTATAATTGTTAATGTTCTGGACGCTAATGACAACGCGCCTGTTTTCAACAGATCGGTATATAAAGTTTCTGTGAATGAAAATGTACCTTTTGGCACCATCATAACTAGACTTCACGCAACCGACCTGGACGAGGGTTTAAATGGAGATGTTTTATATTCATTCAGTAACCGCAACCCACAAAATATTTTCGACGTGTTTGAAATTGGTCCGCACACTGGCGAAGTCCTGGTTAAAGGGACGGTTGATTATGAAGAAAATTCTATGTTCGAGATTCGTGTTCAAGCGACAGATAAAGGAAGCACGCCTTCCACCGGACATTGCAAGCTGTTGGTGGAGGTCAACGATTTAAACGACAATCCTCCGGAGATAACAATAACGTCTCTGCTGAGTCCGGTGGAGGAAAGTGCTAGTATGGGCACAGTGATAGCACTGATGACTGTTGCAGACAAGGATGGAGGAACGAATGGGGCAGTTCGTTGCTGGCTCTCAGGTAAAAGTCCATTTAAGCTACAATCATCTTTCCAAAATTATTATTCTTTAATACTAGATGGTACTTTAGACCGAGAGCAAGAATCGTTCTACGACGTTACTGTCATCGCTGAAGACAAAGGAACGCCTCCTCTTTCTAGCACATCTAACATTAAGGTACAGGTGTCTGATGTGAACGATAACGCGCCGCGTTTCTCAGAATCCGAAAATCAGGTGTATCTGAAAGAAAACAGCCTTGCAGGCAGTCATGTGTGCACAGTGTTGGCTACTGATCCAGATTTGAAAGAGAACTCGCAAGTGACTTACGCGTTACCTCAAGTTACGGTGAATGGTGCCCTTCTAACCTCTTTGTTTAATATTAATTCTGTAACTGGAGAAATACACAGCATGCAGTCGTTTAATTACGAGGAAGTAAAAAGCTTCCAGTTCCAAGTTCAGGCCACAGACGCCGGTGTCCCTCCTCTGAAGCAGCAACGTGACTGTGAACGTTTTTCATCCTGGACGAAATGACAACAGCCACTCAGTTCTGCCGCCCTACTCCGACCAGGGTCCGTTAACAGCGAACGTTCCTTACTCTGCTGAAGCGGGCTACTTTGTGGCCAAAATCGGGGAGCTGTGGATGCGGACTCTGGATATAACGCGCTTTCTGTCTTGTATCGCAGGCCAAAGGGGAAACAACCTGACAAGATCCAGGACCAGCAACGGAGAGATACGCACTAGAGGGCGAATGAGTGACAATGACGAGAGTCACCCGTTGCTCATTTTGGTTTGTGATAACGGAGAACCTTCGCTGTCGACGTCCGTGTCCGTTGACGTTGTGGTTGTGGAAAGCAGCGGCGAAGTCCAGACTCCGTTCAGACCACTGCCAAGCAAAGAGGAGAGTTTTTCTGACTTAAACCTGTATTTGCTCACGCTCTGCCATCGTGTCGGTGTCGGTGAGGTGTTTTTGCTGGGCGTCGTGAGTTTAGTGGCAGTCAAATTACTTAGGACGAACGACGGTTTAAGTCGCTACAGCGCCCCAGTTATCACCACACATCCCGACGGGACCTCAGTCTTCTCCCAAGTCACGCAACCGGTACGACGTGTGTTTCAGTTCCGACACCCTGAAGAGCGATGTGGTGGTTTTCCACCTCATTTCGCACCCGGAGATGCTGGGCAGTCAGCATTAATGGAAGTGATACTTTAAACAAGAGAGCGATTCTGTCTGAAGCTACAGGAGATACTTTAAAGAAAAAACTCATGTTATCACACGTTAGTGAGGTAAGTATGACAGTTTCTTAATGTAATTTAATTGCTTATTTGATTGTGTTTTTTTAAAGAGTTTTACAGTGTTAACCCGTCCATGATAAATAACTCTGTTAAGGATTCCTGCAAGTCATGTGCGACCAGTCTTGATTCCATATCTTCTGATTATGAGGCAGAGTCATAACCGACTCCGTCCGAAATAGACGTTCTGATGTGCTGGGTACCGCTATGCAATGAAGGCTGTATGGCAAAGAGGAGTATTTTAACGTATTAGTGCGAGGAGTGATGTGTTGTCCTTTTACTCAAAAGTAAAAGTACTAGTTCGGTTTATATGGCGTTCTGAATTTTTTATTGCTATAGATATTTATCGCTTGATCATCCCCTCGGTTAGGTGCTTAGGTAGCTCCTGAAAATCAGTGTTGAAAACGATGAAATCAAGTCGCTCATTTTCATTATTTTTTTGGGATAATTATAGTGCATTGCAGCTGATTGAAAAATTCTCCAATATTTTTCTTAATATCACTAAACCCCGAAAAAAGCTTATATAAGTGTAAGCGTTTAAATTTGATATTTTGTTGAGTATGAAGTGGGTCTATTTTTTTAAAGCTAGAATGGAGGAACGTGAGTGGTGATGTGGCAATGAGGAGAGACCGCGGGACAGGACAGAATTGTGAAGGCGTTGGAGCGAGGGGGACGTACGTTTGTAGCAGCTGTGTGTGTAGTGCTAGTCCTGGAATTATATATACTTACTTTTCTTTTTATAAAGTAGAGTTGAGTGTCCCAGTGACAATCTCAAACGAGTTTTATTTATACTCTTGAAGTCTCGGAACTTTAAAAAAGGAACGCTACATAAGTAAGAAAGAACATTTTCTGTCCACTGCGTTGGTAGCATTTAAAAGGATTTACCATTGCACGATAATTGGGCATAAAACTGCTTGGTTGCCTATTTGAAGAACTAAAGCATCTCCAGTTTATAGTACCTGAAGGAAAAGTTACTTTTCAAGCAGCACTGCCGTTCCTGCATGGGATGGATATGCAGTACATGATTCCTTACACTTGGTTTGCTTTGCAGATAATTCTAACACTGCTACGGCTGTCGCAATTAACGAGAGATGCTTTTCATAGTTGAAGTTATCTGCGGTCTACAGTACCTGTCTGTACTATTGACTGAAAATAAGTTGGTGGAAAATTCTTTTTTTCCTCCGCAATATGAAGATGTTGCCACAAGAAGGTGAGGAAAAAATGTCGCTTAGAATGCCTACAAATTTATTGCAAAAGTAGAAAAGCTCCTAAAACACAATGCATTATCTTGTATTATACACATTGCTTTATTGTCTGTCTTTTTCATCCATCGACTTTGATTATTCACCTATTCCTGTCGGGCTCGAGGTGGTCCAGAGTTTGTCCTAAAATAAATGGGCAGCAGTCTCTTTCTTTCAAATATGCTATTCTTTAAGGAAATAATTATATACTCTGTAATCTATGAAACACCAATTTTAAAATGCGATCCACTATAAATAAACAAGGGTTCTTCACTTTGGCTGCCTGAACTGTTGCACTGTAGCCTCAGTCTCTAACTGATTTGCTCTGACTCATGGTTGGCTGTAGTAACTGACTGTCCCAGACCTGATTAAGAGTCATCCAACAGCCACTTTGGCCACTAGAATCTTTAAAAGGTCTACACTGATATAGCTAAAATACAGTAACCACTACACTAGTTTACATGATTAACCTATCAATTTTCTATCTTCACTGCGTTGTTAATACTCTCTGTCAGCATTATTTCGCAACTGAGCCATATTTGGTGTTGTGGTCAGCATGGAATAGTTTTTTACAGCCTAGACTGCAGTGTGTGTGTGTGTGTGTGTGTGTGAAGTGTGTTGACAGTAAAAGGTGTTTAAAATAAGTAGCCAATCAATGCAAATATCTTTTTTTTTGCCGGAACTGGGTTCTTACCTAATGGTCAGTTTGCCCCTGCCTATATGAATGAACGTGAAGCTTTTCAGAATGACGACCAAGCAAGAAAACTCAGGCGCTGCATACTAGCTTGTCCACAGTCCTGAATAGTTTCTCATACTTTTGATACATTTATTCACTAGTGGGATTCTGTTCTTGGTTAAGTTGTATTTTATCAGCAGGCACCATAGATTATTTCAGAATATGTAATGAAATTGTGTTGTACACGTGAATGTGTGATCAAAATTGCAGCTGAAGTGCTCTGTTACGGGAATTACACAAATATTCTGAAATTTGAATTGTTTTTTGCTGGTCCAGTTACATTTTATATTAAACGCTTTACATTTTATTTTTAAGCTGGCCCATCACACAAAGGTGCATTAGAACGCAACACAACATGCACCACTTTTAAAATACACTTATGTCGTTAGCACATATTTCCTATGAGCTTTTTTAGATAGATTTGGTACAGGATACAATAACTGTGCCCGGTCAATCATGAATCTGAATTTTAAACTCTTGAATGTTGTTTATTTGGAATTTTAGGTTACTTCTGGAAGCAAGCGTTTCCTAAGAGAATAGGCCATACACTAATGCTGATTTAAATATTTTAATTGTGCATTATACTTTGTTCTGTGCATCCGTCCATCCATCTAAAAATCTAATGCAAGGTTTCTGGTTAAATACTGCAGTATAAATTTACTTTACTGAGGAAATGCTTAAGGATAGCATATTACCCCAGTATTAATGGTGATGCCGTATACACTATGTATATATAAAGATGTAATCGATATATAAATAAATAATGCAGCAATATAAAGACAAATGCGAATGCTTTTATGCAGTTATTAACACAGTGATGGGTTTTTCATTTTAGAAACAAACATGAGTCTCAAGCTGATGTACAGTGTATCCACATGGTGTCGTCATCCACCCACAAGACTGCAGCGGTGAGGGCTGCGCACAGACTCAGGCCCATTGCCAAACCCTCTTTGTGGCTTTTGTAGACACAGGAAGCGATTTTGCGAGATTTTCGAGATTTCGTTTATTTTTTAACAGCATGGTCTTTGTGTTTCATTCGCCTGCAATTTTAACCTGAACGTCAATATTGCTGCGGCGTGGGAATTTAAAAAATAACTGGCAGCAACGACTAATAAGAGATAGTAAAATATACTTACAGACAACCCGGGCTGCTACTGCTTTCTTTGCTTTGTTTGCGGGATCTGGTGTCTCTGGACCAGTGTCTATTCGGTTTTCGAGGAGGTAAACCACGGAACAATCGTTGGAAATATCGCGAAAGATCTGAATGTGAAAGTGTCCGAGCTGGAGTTGCGAATGCTTCACATAATTGCGGGATCGTCTAAAAAATATTTTGATGTCAGTTTTAAAACGGGAATGCTTTGGTGAATGAAAGAATAGACAGAGAGAATGTTCAAACACTCAGTCAGTAGTCCTATAGAACTGGAGGTAATTTTTACATTTTCAATAACCGTATATCGCCTTGAGTAACATCTTAGATATAAATGACAATTCTCCATTTTTACAGAAAACACAACCAAAATTAGGTGCTGAATCTACTAAAAGAAGAAATTTCCTCTACTTAGTGCAGATGATCCCGACGTTGGGAGTAACTCTGTAAGAAACTACAAGCTAAGTTCAAACGAATATTTTACCATCGATGTTTATACTAACGGTAGTCCTTTATCTACTGAGTTATTGTTAGAGAAAGCATTAGATCGAGAGAAACAGTCAGTCATTCATCTGGTACTAACGGCTGTCGACGGAGGTAAAACTCCCAAGTCCTGGACTTTGCAGATCATTGTTCAGGTGCTTGATGCAAATGACAACGCTCCAGTGTTTGGAATGGATTTGTACAAGACCAATGTGGCAGAAGACGTCCAGATTGGGACAACTGTAATGAAGCTGAATGCAACTGATCCTGATGAAGACATTAACGGCGAAATCGTGTATTCCTTTAGTAACGAAGGGGCAAAAAACATTTAGAAAATGTTCGCGATAAATACAAGTACTGGCGAGATCACAGTGAGTGGCAGTTTAAATTATGAAGAAAAGCAGGAAGGCCTATGGAAATGAGAATCGAAGCCGGGACAAAGGACACCGCCCTGGCCTTCTGTGTAAAGTTCTAGTTGAAGTGTGGATGTAAATATTAACGCCCCCAGAGATCAAAAACTCCGCGTCGCTTTCGAAGAGCGTCAGAAAAGAAGTAACACCCGGTACTGCCGTTGCTCTGATTACCGTGTCTGACAAGGATTACAGGAAAAAATGGAGTTGTACGTTGTTTCATATCCGGAATGGCGCCTTTCTTAGTAGAAAAGTCATACAAAAACTCCTATTCTCTAAAACTGGCATCAGCGCTAGACAGAGAGAGCACTCCCCAGTATAACATCATCATCATAGCTACAGACGAGGGAAACCCGCCGCTGTCAGCACCAGCGTCGCCAACCGTTCGCGTTGCGGATATAACGACAACGTGCCACGCTGAACCGCTGATCAACGTTTATGTGAAGGAGAACAGCCAGGTGGCGGCTCTTATATATTACTGTGTCTGCAGGTGACGGACGAAAACGAAACCCGATGTGTCGTACACGCTGGTGGAAGAGATGCCTCCGGCACCAGGCGGATTTCTGCTTTGATAAATCTTGAACTCTGTTGGCGGGGAAATATACAGCATGCAGGCTTACAATTACGAGGAAGTAAAAGCCAGTTCAAGTTCAGGCCACAGACGCGGTGTCCCTCCCCTGAGCAACAACGTGACTGTAGACGTTTTCATCCTGGACGAGAATGACAACAGCCCTCAGTTCTGCCGCCCTACTCCGACCAGGGGCTCCGTTAACAGCGAGAACGTTCATTACTCTGCTGAAGCGGGCTGCTGTGGCCAAAATCAGGGGCTGTGGATGCGGACTCCTGGATGCCAACGCTTCTGTCTTATCACATCCCCGCGGAGCCCCAAGGAAACAACCTGTTTCCGAATCGGAACCAGCAACGAGGAGATACGCACTAAGAGGCGAATGGTGACAATGACTTGAGAGTCACCGTTGCTCATTTTGGTTTTGTGATAACGGAGGCCTTCGCTGTCGACGTCCGTGTCCGTTGACGTTGTGGTTGTGAAAGCAGCGGCGAAGTCAGACTCCGTTCGGACCACTGTCAAGCAAAGAGGAGAGTTTTTCTGACTTAAACCTGTAGTTGCTCATCGCCATAGTGTCGGTGTCGGTGGTGTTTTTGCCGGGCCTCGTGAGTTTAGTGGCAGTCAAGTACCGCTGGACAGACGACGGTTTAAGTCGCTACAGCTCCCAGTTATCACCACACATCCCGACGGGACCTGGTCTTACTCCAAGTCCACGCAGCAGTACGACGTGTGTTTCAGTTCCGACACCCTGAAGAGCGATGTGGTGGTTTTCCCACCTCATTTCGCACCCGCTGATGCCGAGTTGATCAGCATTAATGGAACTGATTCATTAAAAAGTAACCAAACGCTTTCCAAGAGTCACGTTCGAGTAATATGGAAGTCAACGGTTTTTTTTAAAATTTCATATCGATATTTTTGAAGTAATTCTTTCACCAAATGCAATGATCCGCTTTGAAACATGTAAATAACGTTTATTTTAGCATTTGAAGACAATTAATGTATCGGATAGTAGAAAATGAGATGTACATGTTAAAACCCGAAATTCATGTCATTTAAACTAAACCCGCTGCTAAAAACAGAAAAAATGATTATATTACTGTTATCATATTTTCATGTCCAGTATTCAAAGAGTTTTGGATTTTGCTTTCTGAATGAACTTTAGAAATGTTCTTACTGTTTGTTTATGTTTAATTACAATCTACCGATACTATCATTTGCAAAAAAAAAAAAAAAAAAGACTGCATCAACGTCAGTGGGTATCAGTCAGTAGAGATGCCGTTCCATATATGTATGGCTGGACGTTATCTTTGATAGCGTGTATCAAAGTTTAATATGCTAGGAATATATATTTTCAGAGTCTAAAATTTTAAATTGATCCAGAAAAAACGGTTCCTTTTACGTCGTAACACAAACGCAGTAGAAAGAACAACTAAACGTTTCAAACTGTTTCAACACTTTTTAGTACTGTTTCATACAATAACTGTCTAGAATTGCTTTGTTCAAACATTTAGTAGAAAACAGCAGTTAATCATACTTTCTAAGCAGAAACGCAGTAGAAAAAAAACATCTAAAAGTTTGAAACAACACCACAAGAGATCCTTTCTCCTCGTGGCCATTAAACTTTACAACTCCACCCATTTTTGTAGCGAGGGCATCTAGACATCTGATTTTACACTTTACTTTCACTTGACTTTCTTCTTCTTTTGATACTTACTTTCATAATTTCCTGCACATACTTGTATAATATAAGTTATTTTATTTTGTTTTATTTTATTATTTTTTGACGATCTTCTTGTGTTTTGCACTGGACATGTTGGGATCAGAATTTCCATCGGGATAAATAAAGATTGATCTTATTTTACTCTGGATACTTTATACTGAATTTCGGTAGTACAGGCAGTAATACTCCCACTTATCTTTATGCTGTAAATATTCTTTTCAGCTATATAGCTTGTGACTTACTAATCTGGTGGTGCTGAAGAAAGTCCTCCTCTTTTAAGAAATCACACGGTGTCGCTGTAGACCTAATATTTTATTTAATTCATCTTCTCTGTGCACTCCTTCAGCCTAGACAGTCACGCTGAAAATATAACGGAGCTTTGTTGGGATAGAGAGCCGTCTGTTTGTGCGTTAGAAATCAAAAGGTCCTCCATTTATTTTCCGCGCGATGGTTTACACTAGATGGAGACATATGTTTCAATGTATTTTGTAATGTGTTTGAAAAAGTTCCATAAATATATAAGTTATGATACAAGCGATGGAGTGTTTTATTAGTGTTCGACACGTCAGACTATTGTTTCTAGTACTGCTTTTTTCATGGGACTCGTCTTACGGCCAGATTGTATATTCCGTCTCAGAGGAGGTGAGCAGGGGAACCGTGGTTGGAAATATAGCAAAGGATCTGAGTTTACCTGTTCAAGAACTGGACGCACGGATGTTTCAGATCGTTTCTGGATCCAACAAGAAATATTTTGAGGTAAATTTGAAAAGCGGGGTGCTGTTCGTGAATGAGAGAATTGATCGGGAGAGTCTGTGTGTAAAGACAACGAAATGTTCTTTATTTGTAGAAGCCATTGCTCACAATCCTCTAAATCTTTATCGCATTGAAATAAATGTATTAGACGTAAACGATAACGAGCCTTCATTCTCCGTCAAAACCTTAATGATAAACATAACTGAACTCGCTGTTGTGGGAGACAGATTTTCTCTGCTTGTAGCAGACGATCCCGATGTGGGGTCAGGAACTCGGTAAAGAACTACAAGCTGAGCCCAAATGACCACTTCTCTTTTGGATGCTTCACCAGAGCGGTAGAAACGAGAGTGTATCTACCTGCTGAGTTAGTGCTACAGAAAGCCTTAGACAAGAGAAACAGAAGCTGTCATCAAACTGCTATTGACTGCAGTGGATGGAGAAAACCACCAGATCTGGGACTTTACATATTACAGTGAACGATGGATGTGAACGATAACACTCCAGCGTTCACCTCGCCGCTGTATAAAGTCCAGCTGAACGAAAATGTTCCGCGTGGCACCCCGATCATAACGCTGAACGCTACGGATCCAGATGAAGCTATGAACAGTCAGATACTCTACAGCATAGCTGAACACGGAGCTGCGAATATTATTGACCTGTTCTCAATTGATTCTCACACCGGCAAGATCAGTGTAAAAGGAAATATTGATTTCGAGGAAAACGCAGCGTTTGGATTTCAGGTCAAGCTACGGATCAAGGTGCTCCTCCTCGCAGCACTGAAAGTAAGGTTCTAATTGACGTTATTGACTAGAATGACAACTATCCTGAAATATTAGTAACATCACTTCTAAATACTGTACGAGAAGATTCAGCAGTCGGAACCGCTGTTGCATTAATTGCTGTTTCTGACAAAGATGCAGGAAAAAACGGCGCAGTTCAGTACGGTTAACTGCTAATTCCCCATTTCAGCTGCTGTCTTCATTTAAAAACTATTATTCTTTAGTAGTAGACGGTCCTCTAGACAGAGAGAGCACTCCCCAGTACAACATCACCATCATAGCTACAGACGAGGGAAAGCCGCCGCTGTCCAGCACCAGCGTCATAACCGTTCGCGTTGCGGATGTGAACGACAACGCGCCGCGCTTTCAGAACCATGATCAACGTTCATGTGAAAGGAGAACAGCCAGGTGGGGAGCTCTTATATGTACTGTGTCTGCAGGTGACCCGGACGAAAAGCAAAAACGCCCGTGTGTAGGTACACATCTGGTGGAAAGGAGTGCCTCCGGCACCAGGCCGAACAACTTTGATAAATGTGAACTCTGTTAGCGGGGAAATATACAGCATGCAGGCTTACAATTACGAGGAAGTAAAAAGCTTCCAGTTCCAAGTTCAGGCCACAGACGCCGGTGTCCCTCCCCTGAGCAGCAACGTGACTGTGAACGTTTTCATCCTGGACGAGAATGACAACAGCCCTCGGATTCTGCGCCCTCTCCGACCAGGGCTCCGTTAACCAGCAAAGAACGTTCTTACTCTGCTGAAGCGGGCTACTTTGTAGCAAAATCAGGGCTGTGGATGCGGACTCTGCGTATAACGCTTCTGTCTTATCACGCCAGCGGGCCAGGAAGCAACCTGTTCGAATCGGAACCAGCAACGGGGAATACGCTTTTCAGAGGCGAATGAGTGACCAATGACGAAGTCACCGTTGCTCATTTTGGTTTGTGATAACGGAGAACCTTCGCTGTCGACGTCCGTGTCCGTTGACGTTGTGGTTGTGGAAAGCAGCGGCGAAGTCAGACTCGTTCAGACCTGCCAAGCAAGGAAGTTTTCTAACCAAGCCTGTATTGCTCATCGCCATCGTGTCGGTGTCGGTGGTGTTTTGCTGGGCGTCGTGATTTGAGTGGCAGTGCCACCAGGACAGACGACAGTTTAAAGTCGCTACAGCGCCCAGTTATCACCACACATCCCGACGGGACCTGGTCTTACTCAAGTCCACGCAGCAATTGCGACGTGTGTTTCAGTTCCGGCACCTGAAGAGCGATAATGGTGGTTTTTCCCACCTCATTTCGCACCCGCTGATGCCGAGTTGATCAGTATTGATGGAGCTGATTCTTTAAAACGGAACCAAACGCTTCCGGCAAACGAAAAGGTAAGGTAGCTTTATGGTCTTTTAGAGTTTTTTCTCAGTCCTTTTAAAGTTTATTTTTACCGAATATGAAAAAAATGACGGCTGTTGGATATTTTATTAGATGCATTTTTATTTACTATATATATTGACATGAAGGGACATTGGTGGCGTGTATAAGACATTAACAGGACATATACATTTAAAAACTTTAATAATGAATTAGCATATAGGAGATAGCAATAATAAACATGATTGTTATCATGATAGCAATAACAGACTACATCGATTAAGGTTAGCAATGTTTCAAATGTACAGTTATCTAAAAATAATCCGATTTACGGAACATTTTCACATTATCTTTAATTTCTCCTTATCAGTTTAACTATGACGATGTTGGATAAGTTTCGGTTTTCACAGCTTTTGTTTACTTTAAAATATATCGTAGTTCTGTTTCTTTAATAACCAGTTTTCGAGAAATAGTAGTCTGAAAATTTAGGGTATTTTTGGGTAGACACCAAAAGGTACAAATGTATTAATTTTAGTCTTGATTAAATGTAACAATACTAATTGGAATAAAATATAACTAGTTTAAAAGGTCATATCACCAGTACTTTTTACCTGCACAAACTAATGCAAAGGAAGGCCTTCAAGACTGAAAGAAAAAGAAATACTAAAGAATCCGAAGCTGGTGAGATACACTGTTGCAGCATTTATTTGATCAAGTGTCTGTAAAGAGGATTTGGATTGGAGTTGCGCTATGTAGATGTAGACACATTGTCTTTCAAGTTTATCACGTCTGCAATGGTATACACCAACCTACCTTCCGATAATTCTGAAACGCAGCATACCATTTTACCCTGGGTTCATTGTTTTGTGTCACTTATTACAGAAAATGTCGTGGTGGTTAACTGTTTCAAGCTAGAAATTGCTTTTTCAAACGTAAAACATTTTTGGGCTGTTGCGCAGTCACGGTTTCGCCCCGTTTTCTCCTTCAAGACATCGCCGGGTGTCGCTGTTGACCACGAGTTTGTATTTTTAATTCCCCTTCTCTGAGCTCCACCTCCATGCTCATGAGTCTCGTTGAAAATACAACATGCTTTGTCAGGGCGAAGCGCTAGCGATTGTGTCTAACAAAAGCAACTATTCTTTACTAAATATTGCGACGTGGGCATTACGTTCATTAAACGGACCAAAATGTCTCAGTTTCTGTAATCAGGTCCTTTAAGGGTGTAAGAGATTATAGAGATAAGCGATGGAGTGTTTTATTGAGTGTTCGACATGTCAGACCTTGTTCCTAATTTCTGCTTTTTTTCATGGGACTCGTCTTACGGCCAGATTGTATATTCCGTCTCAGAAGAGGTGAGCAGGGGAACCGTGGTTGGAAATATAGCAAAGGATCTGAGTTTACCTGTTCAAGAACTGGACGCACGGATGTTTCAGATCGTTTCTGGATCAACAAGAAATATTTTGAGGAGGTAAATTTGAAAAGCGAAGGTGCTGTTCGTGAATGAGAGAATTGATAGAGAAGATCTCTGTGTCAGCACTGTGACTTGCACTGTGTATTTTTAAATGCGATTCAGAACCCACTGAATCTTGTGTGAAATAAATATATTGGACGTAAATGACCATGCGCCATCGTTTCCATTCAAAACCTTAATATTAAACATAACGGAAGTCGCTGTTGTGGGAGACAGATTTTCTCTGCTTGTAGCAGACGATCCCGATGTAGGGTCGAACTCAGTAAAGAACTACAAGCTGAGCCCAAAGCCACTTCTCTTTTGGATGTACAGAGCGGTAGAGAGCAGAAATTAGCCCATCTGCTGAGTTAATTCTAGAAAGCCTTGAGCCGAAAGCAAAAACTGTCATCAAACTGCTGGCTGACTGCAGTGGATGAAACCACCAGATCTGGGACTTTACATATTACAGTGGTGTGTGATGGTGTGAACGATAACACTCCAGCGTTCACCTCGCCGCTGTATAAGTCCAGCTGAACGAAAATGTTCCGTGGCAGTGTCACCAACGCTGAACTTCGGATCCAGATGAAGCTATGGGCAATTAATTCACTCTACAGCATAGCTGAACACAGACAGCGAATATTATTCTGACCTGTTCTCGAAGTTGGTTCTCACTGGCAGATCGGTGTAAAAGGAAATATTGATTTCGAGGAAAACGCAGCGTTTGAATTTCGAGTCCAAGCTACGGATCAAGGAATTCATCCCCGCAGTTCTCAGTGCAAGGTGCTTATCGAAATAATTGACTTAAATGATAATCACCCTGAAATATTAGTAACATCACTTCCGTACTGTACGAAGATTCAGCAGTCGGAATCGCTGTTTGCGTGGTTGTTCTGACAAGATGCAGGAAAAAGCTGGCGCAGTTCAATGCCAGTTAACTGCTAATTCCCCATTTTCAACTGCTGTCTTCATTTACTTATTATTCTTTGGTAGTGCTCTAGACAGAGAGAGCACTCCCCAGAGTGCCATCACCATCATAGCTACAGGCGAGAAGCCGCGCCGCTGTCAGCACCAGCGTCATAACCGTTAGCGTTGCGGATCTTGAACGACAACGCCGCGCCCCAGAACCGCTGATCAACGTTTATGTGAAGGAGAGAACAGCCAGGTGGAGCTCTTATAATGTACTGTATGCAGGTGACCCGGGCCGAAAGCAACGCCCGTGTGGCGTACACGCTGGTGGAAAGTGCCTCCGGCACCAGGCCAGTTTCTGGCGATAAATGTGAACTCTGTTGGCGGAAATATACAGCATGCAGGCTTACGGTACGAGGCGCGGCACAGTTCAGTTCAGGCCACAGACGCCGGTGTCCCTCCCTGAGCAGCAACGTGACTGTGAACGTTTTCATCCTGGACGAGAATGACAACAGCCCCTCCGGATTCCACCGCCCTACTCCAACCAGGGCTCCGTTAACAGCGAGAACGTTCCTTACTCGCCAACGAAGCGGGCTACTTTGTGGCCAAAATCAGGGCTGTGGATGCAGACTCTGGATATAACGCGCTTTCGCAATGTATCATCGCGGGCCAAAGGGAAACAACCTGTTCGAATCGAGCCAGCAACGGGAGATACGCACTAGGGCGAATGGTGACAATGACGAGAAGTCACCCGTTGCTCATTTTGGTTTCCAACGATAACGGAGAACCTTCGCTGTCGACGTCCGTGTCCGTTGACGTTGTGGTTTGTGGAAAGCAGCGGCAAAGTCCAGACTCGTTCAGACCACTGCCAAAACAAGAGGAGGTTTTCTGGCTTAAACCTGTATTTGCTCATCGCCATCGTGTCGGTGTCGGTGGTCTTTTTGATAGTAGGTTTAGTGGCAGTCAAAGTGCATGGAATAGAGACGACCGGTTTAAGTCGCCAGTTATACACATATCCCGACGGGACCTGGTCTTACTCTAAGTCCGCAACATTTTGACGTGTGTTTTAGTTCCGACACCCTGAAGAGCGATGTAGTGGTTTTTCCGAAGACGTTGACAGATGCAGAACTCATCAGTATTAAAGAAGGTGATACTTTAAACCGGTGCCATACAGTCTCCACCAGTGAGAAGGTAAGATATTTTTGTAATATGTTCCATATTAATATCTGCGTATTTTTTTAAGAAATGAATAAAAATGATTTTGGGTAGATTTATTTTTACATTTAAAAAATATACATGTTCCTCGCAATGAATGCAGAAATACAAAAATGAATTGAAACACTTTCTCCAGCTGTACAGGTTTGTTTTTATTTGATATTGTCTTAATCTACATGTTAGTTTTTGTCTTGTTTGTTAGAAGTCTTTACAAATGAAACTTTCGGTATTTTTCAGTGTCTAGTAAAAAGAAGTGGTAGAGGTGTTAGGGTCCTAAGCAGAGCTGGCATGGTGAATCTTTCGCTGGAATCATTAAATTTGTCACTATTTTAAATAGTTGCATGATATTCCTCTGCGCTATTAAAGAAGAAAAGATGACTTTTTGTAGTGAATAAAATACAACATGAGGGATTGTTGTTGCTTGCACAAAATATATGTCATAGTGGGACAGGAGCCCACCAGCTGTTGTTAGGTTCATATTACAAATACAGTGCCAAATAACAGGAGCTTGGATTATAAACGGGATCCTATTACCCATGTAAACCCGTCATAACCCCCACAGCATGCCTACAAATCCGATACACAATGGCTACCCTATTAAAACTAGCGTTAACTAACTATAACTCCAACCATGGCATGGACGGCATCTCATCGGGGTTATCAAGTGGGTACCTTCCTTCATCAGTGTTTCGTCGAGTTAGGCTCACGACACCTCCAGAAGGCTCAACCACGGCTCAGGCGTCCCAGAGCTGCTCCCTTCCGTAAGTTAGTATTTCAGCTTGGACAAGCATGTGTAGAAAAATAGTGGCAAGGAAGGTATGAAAAATGAGCACCCAAAAAGATTATGGTACTCCTAATAGGCAAAACACTAAAGTGCCGGTTCTGTGTGCCAGTAAGTCCTGGCCCTCTGAAAGCCTTGCTATTTTTAAATAAATATACCATGAAATACTGATAGTAGGGCAAAATATACAAACACACCTAAACCAAATAACTTACCAAAACAATTATAATCTATATTTAATGTATTATTTAAAAAGATGCTAAATGTATACTATGATAAAATATGGGAAACCACTTGCGCCAGCCACTATTTGAAGAAAAAGGCAGCGATGGGAGAAGTGGTTAAAAGTTTCCAGTCAACTAACTATTAAGGAGATACTTAAATGTGCTCTGTCATATTTAAAAATATAAATAATTCCTAAGTATCTGCTCTGAAAGAAAATGATAAAAGCACGAAATATGTCTTGATTGAAAGAAATCTACTGCTATGGGTCATTGTAAGGCTGAAGAAGAGTATGAGTACTGTATTACTTAATATTTCTACATTCATCATTATGCAGTCAGACAAATTATATGCAAATGAAAGAACATTGGTACGCCTTCCACTGTTGCCTTCTAGTTACTAGACAGAAATAATCCAGATGGTGGTGCTGGAATATATTGGGTTCTTCATCAGGTTTTGTCATGGTGTCCAATGGTCAGTGTAAATGCTTTTGTAAGCTATATATGAAAGGCACCCCAAAATTTTAACAAATTAAACATTTACTATGTGCAGAACAATGCAGGAAGTTTGTGTTGCAACAAGAACTCACACTAGTTATTATATATAATGGCTTATATAGAGTTTGTCAGCATATATAAGTCCATGTTTAAATAATTTGATAAAGGAATAAAACTTTTTTTTTGGTGCAAGTTTTTTAGTTGGCTTCTTATTTCTTACATGAAGATCAGATATTGTGCTGAACATTTAACTTAGGAATTCTTCAAAAACCATATATTTTTTCACAGCTGTCTCTTTATATTTTATATGATTTTCATGCTCGGGTTGAAACAAAGATTAAAATATGTTACCGTATGATTGTTTGTCCATGTTTTAATAAGTTACATTGTTTGATCCAGGTCCATCAGTATTTTCACCGTATTTTGTTTTGGTATTTTGCCCTGTACACCACCGCAGTGGATTTGAAACAATGCAATGAAAGTGTAGAGCTTTCAGCTTTAATTTAAGGAGTTTACAAAAGTATCGCATTAACCATTTAGGAATTACAGCCATTCATATACATTGTTCCCCATTTGAAGCTCAGCAGTGCACAATTGACTGATAACAGAGTTTATGGCCATAAGTGGCCTCTTCCGTCAGTATTTCATGGCAAATTAAGCAGATAAAAGGTTTGAGTTGATTCAGGTGTGGAATTTAAGATTTGTTGCTGTCCATAGAAACTGCGGTCCATGGGAATATCATTTGAAGTATTGATACAAGTGAAGGAGGCCACCATTAGGTTTAAAAAAACAAAGCAAACGTATCAGAGAAACAGCAAAAACTTTAGGAGTTGTCAAATGAACAATTTGGTGCTTTCTTAAAAAGAAGGAATGAACTGGTAAACTCAACAACACTAAAAGTCCTGGAAGACCATGGAAGACAACGAAAATGGATGATAGGAGAATTTTTCCCTTGGTGAAGAAAAAGCCTTCCTGACCTCTAGTGAAATCAGGGAACACTCTGAAGAGTTGGGTGTATCGCTGTCAAAGTCTCTATAATCAAGAGAGGCTTTTCGTGACTGTAAATGCACAGAGGGTTTACCTCAAAGGGTGCTTTAACAACTGGTAACCTCCAAAAATGAAAAGGCTGGATTAGACTTTGCTGAAAAAAGATCCTGCCCAGTTCAAGACTCAGTTCCTTTGGACATATAAAAGTAAGACTAACTTGTACTATTATGATAGAAAGAGAAGAGTGTGGAGAAGGAAAGGAAGGGCTCGTGATCCAAAGCATAACACCTCATCTGTCAAACATGGTGGAGGCAGTTTTATGGCATAGACATGTATGGCTACCAATCAAACTGGGTCACTGGTATTTATTGATGGTGTGACTGCTGATAGAAGTAGCAGGATAAATTATGAAGTGTATAAATATGCACCATGCTACTCCAGATTCAGGCAAATGCTATAAAACTGATAGGACAGCACTTCACAGTACAGATAGACCCAAAACATACAGTGATTGCTTTGAGTCAATCCATTGTGGTGGTGTGCAGAACCCAAAATACTGAAATTGTGTCACTGTTCAAATACTTATGAACCTGACTCTACATTTTATTAATATTGCTAAAATTGTAGAATAGCCTAGCCTCATATTGAAAACCAGTAATATCAAGACTTAGCTAAGTGAAATGTAAAATAAACTCAGTCATAATTCGTCTGTTACATATTTGATTTGATGTAGAAAGGTTTTTTAGTTTAGATTAATGAACATAGTTAATTCCTCTGTGAACGGGGGTGCTTTTTTCTTTGTTTTTAGCAATTCCAAGTTATTCATCTGCATTTTAATCCAAATATCAATTAGCATTGCATTAGAACATCTAACAGCCGCATACTGGAATGTATTTTTATAAGCGTACCCGATGACGAAATTAGGAGTGCACAACCCAACTCGAACAACAGGATAAAAAGTAATAGTTGGATGGGCTGGATATATGTTAGCTACAGTTCTGATTTTGAGTACATACACAAAACTAAAATGAGGCAGTTGCAAATTGGAAACATTTGCATTAAACATTTTTCTCTGCTACTCGTTTTAGTGCATATAATATATTATAGAGAATTCATTTGCTGTTTTGTTTTTCCATTGTGACTACCTACACTTCAGAGTAAACAGTGCTCTACACAACAGAGCAAGAGTTTTGGACAGACAAGCTGCTGTTGACACAGTTAAGTTTTCCCAGTAGCACAGTTTTTGGCAGTGGGCCACACAGGTAGCTTTCTTCATAGCTGACTCTGATAGATAACAAAATACAATGATGATTATAACTAAAAGAGTGTTGCAAATTTGCTTGCATGGTGAGCAAAATGAAGAGAAATACGTTACCAAGAGATTTATGTTTTTTTGACATTTGCATGGATATCTGTCCATATACTTCATGCTGACTGAATGTTATATGTTATTCTTACAGTATTTATATACTGCTTTTGAAATAAATGCATAATGTAAACTTGAATAGCTACTACTGCATTTTGTTTCAGGAATTACATTTGAGGTATATTAATTTAACTCATAATTAAGTATTTCCACTGTGTGTGTGTGTGTGTGTGTGTGTGTGTGTGTGTGTGTGTGTGTGTGTGTGTTTTCTTTGAAAAAGGCATGACGTACTGTATATGAATAAGAGAATCCATGGATCTCTAACAGATATATAATACTGTTGGGTGAATAGAACTCT
Source organism: Heterotis niloticus (assembly GCA_018136845.1). NCBI lineage: Eukaryota > Metazoa > Chordata > Actinopteri > Osteoglossiformes > Osteoglossidae > Heterotis > Heterotis niloticus. Next base: position 10,097,118 of record CM030901.1, read on the forward strand.
ATCTGAACATTCAGTTTCTTTATGTTTTTCCAATATTTATAGTAATTTAAACACCTTAAGGCTGCTTTCCACTGATCAGAGCAGTGTTTATAAGGTCCTCTGCAGGTTTTTACTAATGTGAGTTTGTCAGATTTTTGGGCATAAAGTTACAATACATTTAACTGGAAGATGAAAGATTTTTAATTTTAAAGTGTGACTGTGCTCAGTGTCATTGTTTTTTTTCAGTTGTATGTTAGTTTTGATTTTTGTATAGATTGTCAACATATTGCATCTAGCATAAATGATTATGAAAAATTTGAATACACTATATGGCCAAAAGTTTAGTGAACCCCCTTCTGATTATTGAATTGAGAATTTCAGTTGCCATACAGCATAAAAACGCATTCTAGACAATTCTATGACTCCAACTTCATGGCCACAGTTTTGGGAAGCTCTATTCATGCTACAGGATGATTGTATACTGTGCATGAAGTGAGCTTCATAAGCTTGTGGTTTGCCAAGGTTGGTGTGGAAGAACTTGAGTGGTCTGCATAGAGCCACTGAACACCTTTGGGATGAACTGGAACACTGGCCATGAGCTAGAGCTCCTCACCCAACATGGATGTCAACCTCACTGATAGCAGCCAAATGAGCACAAGTTCCCTGGCTCCCTGCCACAAAATCTGCTGAAGCCTTGACGGAAGAAGTGCAGGCTATTATAACAGCAAAAGGGGAACGATCCATATTCGTGCCCATGGGTTTGGAAGGAAACGTTCAACAAGCACATATGGGTATGATTGTCAGGAGTCCACATTCTTTTGGCCACATAGTTTATGTTGTACTGCTACGTCAGTGTTCAGACCCATTCTTTCTACATGATGTAATCACAGGGTGTCGCTGTTGACCACGATTTATATTTTTGTAATAACTTACGGCTTCTCTATGCCCCTCCTTCAGTCGCCAGGCATGCTTTGTGGGACTGTAACCTCGTATGTTTCTTCATTAGAAATAAAACCTGCAGATTGCACCCCTGCGTGCTGGTTTTTGCCCTCAGGCAGCTGGATATATACATCCGGGACTGTGATTCCGTATTACAATGCTGTTTTAAAAGACCTCACCGTACTAACCATGATACGCTTCCTTCTTCTGGGTATATCTGGGTTCGTCTCCTGACTCTCCATTGTTTCTTGGGGTTTATATAAGGTCAGGTGTTTATTTCTGTCTCAGAGGAGAGGTGAGACAAGGAACCGTGATTGGAAATATCTGCCAAAAAGTTTGAATCTTAAATGTTAAGGAAAAGCTGGCTTGGTGTTTCAGATCGTATCGACAAAAAACAAGTATTTTGAGGTAAATACAAAAAGTGGCATTATTGTTGTTTCTGAGAGAATAGACAGGGAACATCTCTGTATGAGCAGTCAGAAATGTTCTCTCCATCTTGAAGCCATTACTCACAATCCTTTAAAGGTGTATACAGTTGAAATTAATGTGCTTAATATAAACGACAACGCGCCTTCCTTCCCTGTTACGACGCACGTTTTAAATATAACCGAACATGCTTTTCCCGGAGAAAGATATCCGTTGCCCAGGGCATACGACCCTGACATTGGTACTAGTTCGGTAAAGAACTACAAGCTGAGCCCAAATGACCACTTCTCCTGGATCCGCTGAGAGCGGTGGAGAGCAAGCGTATCTGCTGAGTTGGTCCTGCAGAAATCTTTAGACCGAGAGAAAGAACCTGTCATCAGACTACTACTGACTGCGATCGATGGTGGGAAACCGCATAGATCTGGAACTTTGCAGATCATGGTTAACGTGATAGATGTGAACAACCACTTTTGACGTTTACAAATCTTTATTTAAAGTTCAGCTGCATGAAAATGCGCCACACCAAACGTTAGTAATTAAAGTGAACGCAACCGATTTGGATGCCGGTGTAAATGGCGAAATTGTTTATTCATTAATAAGTCACGGAACGGATAAAGCACCGGATATATTCGCTATAAATTCGTTAACTGGTGAAATTACGGTAAAAGGTGACGTTGATTATGAAGATGGTTCTGCTTTTGAACTTCACGTAGAAGCAAAAGACAGGGGTCCGACCCCTCGTGCCACACACTGTAAAGTATTAATTGAAATTATTGATGAGAACGATAATGCTCCTGAAATATCAGTGACTTCGCTTTTAAATACCGTCGAAGATTCCAAAACTGGGACGGCTATTAAACAAATTACCGTTACCGACAAAGATGTGGGGAAAAATGGAGTATTGCATTGCTATATAACAAACTCGTTGCCTTTTAAACTACAGTTGTCATACAAGAATTATTATTCTTTAGTAGTAGACAGTCCGCTAGACAGAGAGAGCACTCCCCAGTACAACATCACCATCATAGCTACAGACGAGGGAAAGCCGCCGCTGTCCAGCACCAGCGTCATAACGTTCGCGTTGCGGATGTGAACGACAACGCGCCGCGCTTTCCAGAACCATGATCAGCGTTTATGTGAAGGAGAACAGCCAGGTGGGGGCTCTTATGTACTGTGTCTGCGGTGACCGGACAGCAAAAACGCCGTGTCATTACCGCTGGTGGGGAAGTGCCTCCGGCACCAGGCCGGTTTCTGCTTTTGATAAATGTGAACTCTGTTGGCGGAAATATACAGCATGCAGGCTTACAATTACGAGAGTAAAAAGCGCAGTTCAAGTTCAGGCCACAGACGCCGGTGTCCTCCCTGAGCAGCAACGCGTGACTGTGAACGTTTTCATCCTGGGCGAGAATGACAACAGCCCTCGGATTCTGCCGCCCTACTCCGACCAGGGCTCCGTTAACAGCGGGAACGTTCCTTACTCTCTGCTGAAGCGGGCTGCTGTGGCCAAAATCAGGGGCTGTGGATGCGGACTCTGGATATAACGCTGTCTTATCACATCGCCGGAGCCCAAAGGGAAACAACCTGTTCGAATCGGAACCAGCAACGAGGGAATACGCACTAAGAGGCGAATGAGTGACAATGACGAAGTCACCCGTTGCTCCGATGCAGTTTGTGATAACGGAGAACCTTCGCTGTCGACGTCCGTGTCCGTTGACGTTGTGGTTGTGGAAAGCAGCGGCGAAGTCCAGACTCCGTTCAGACCACTGCCAAGCAAAGAGGAGAGTTTTTCTGACTTAAACCTGTATTTGCTCATCGCCATCGTGTCGGTGTCGGTGGTGTTTTTGCTGGGCCTCGTGAGTTTAGTGGCAGTCAAGTGCCGCAGGACAGACGACGGTTTAAGTCGCTACAGCGCCCCAGTTATCACCACACATCCCGACGGGACCTGGTCTTACTCCAAGTCCACGCAGCAGTACGACGTGTGTTTCAGTTCCGACACCTGAAGAGCGATGGCAATTGGTTTCCCACCTCATTTCGCACCCACCAGATGCCAGGGTGATCAGTATTGATCGAGCTGATTCTTTAAAACGTAACCAAACCCTTCCCAAGAGCGAGAAGGTAAGATAATTTCATTTTGAATTACGATTTGATTAAATTGGTTTCCTTCCCATTTTAATAATTTTGGCAAGTTCAAAATTCATTATTTTAAAAATCTAAACTTAATTTAATTGTTTTAATTATTTTCTGTCAATACTGTTACATATAGTTGCAGAGTGCGCAGCTTTGGACTTCAGTGTGGGTTATGAAAGCATGCAATATTTTTCTTTAATATAGTATTTATTTGCACACAGCGCAGCTACTGGATTTTCAGTCAGAAATTTTTCTTTTGCCCGAGTACTCGCACCCACTGAACAGACGATGTAAATATTTAAAGTGACTCGATCTACAAGTCTCCGCCGATTGACACAGAGTGGGTCCTTTCGTGGCGTTGACCATACGTCATTCTCTTTATAATGACGGAATAAGATATCTGTTTTAGTTTGGGACTAGCCGAATTCTTCCACTTTACGAGCATACTACATATAGAAACAGCAGCCTTGCGTCTGGCAGTAATTCAATACTTCGTTACCTATGTATTGCACCAAAAATCTCTGGAGTAATTCAGGACCACATTTGAGGATAGCTACCTCCGACAGCCTACGTAGCCATACCAGAGCTCTGTTCTCTCGACGCAGATTACATTTTTATTATAAACGAACTGCTTCTTGTTTGAGTAAAAAAGTTTCCAAAATCAGAGGGCGTTTTTCTAAAATTTGCAATTTTGATACAGTGCTCTGAGGCTGTGGGTTTTACTTTCATTGCTACTTTTGATGTATCTTTGAGCAAATCAATTTACCAGATAATTTCTAGCTGTCTGAAGGGAAGGCGGTAACCATGACAAAAGCTGAAAGTAACTGTTTTTTCAAGTTTTATGTTATTACATTCATACTATAGCTGTTTTTATCAAATGTAATTTTCAGATTCATAGATATGAAAAGCTTATTTGACTATTTTCTACCTCTTCACCTTCTACTTCTTCTCGTCTTCTTCCATCAAATGTTTTAATGTTATTCTTCAGGTGGAGGAACGCAGCTGCATTGTTCTCTGCATTGTTGACCCTAGTACTCTGACAATACTTGAGCACTGCTCTCCAACACAATGAATAAGTTCAACAAATAAATGTCAGTCAAGACAAAACTGGCTTGTAACCAAAATGTCTAGAAATCTGGCGACAGTCGACAAATCTTTCATGTGAATTATTTAACCCGCTTCTTCCGCGGGGCGCTCTGAAGCGGTCTGTTAGTCACATCCAAGATGTTAGTTTGCTCAGTTTACGTTGCAAATCCTGTTTGAAAATTGCTTTTTTCAAGTTTATTGTGGAGTTCCTTTTGTTGCTCACAGCTTTAAAGAGTCTGTTAACTAAATCTTTCCGTGTGTAAGCATGCACCTCTACGGAAATAAATGTTAACTTCGTAAAAGCATTTAGGTCTACGCATAGGCCTTATAGGGCAGGGGGGAGGGTCAAAATGTAATATTAAAATGGTTCCTAGTTTTTTTTCGAGGATAGGATGCAGATACATAGGATTTGTGAATAGTTTTTTTCCAAGCACTGCATCTGGGTATATCAAACACCGCCGGAAAATCTGGTTTAACGTTGATGCTGAAACTCCACTGCTGTGGCAACTGAATGCAGTATCAAAACAAGTTTTTAAAAACACACGATGTCGCTGTTGTCCGTGACTTTGTGCTCTTTACTGCTTTCTAGACTCCTCCTTCAAAATACGTCTGCAACACAACGGCAGTTGTCGGGATGAAAAGCAACTGTGTTCCAAAATGTGGTACTCGCTCCTCATTTTAACTGAAAAGATATACTGGCTTCTCTTCCGTGACATTTATTTTAAACTTCTCGGAATGCACTGATCGTGTTGAACACAGCAATGGGAGGCTTCTTTCACGTGGGACCGCTCTGGATAATCGTTCTAGCGCTTCTTTGTTTCCGGTACATGTCTTACGGACAGATTGTCTATTCCGTCTCAGAGGAGGTGAACACTGGAACCGTGGTTGGAAATATAGCAAAAGATCTAAATCTTCATGTTCAAGAACTAGAATCTCGGATGTTTCAAGTCGTATCTGGGACCAAAAGGAAGTACTTTGAGGTAAATGTAAAAGATGGCATATTATATGTGAATGAAAGAATTGACCGGGAAGAACTGTGCCCTAACGCTCCAAAATGTAGCTTGTATTTAGAAGCCGTTGCTCACAACCCTCTAAACCTTTACCGTGTTGAAGTGAATGTGTTAGATCTAAATGATAATGCACCTTTTTTTGCCATAGAATTGCATATGCTGAATATTACTGAAAACGCCGTCGCCGGAAGGTTTTTGCTGCCTTTGGCTTATGACGCGGATATTGGGCATTAACTCGGTTAAAACTTCTAAGCTGAGCCCAAAATGACCACTTCTCTCTGGATGTACAGAGCGGTGGAGAGCAAAGTGTATCTGCTGAGTTAGTGCTGCAGAAAGCTTTGGACCGAGAGAAACAAGCTGTCATCAAACTCCTGCTGACTGCGGTTGATGGGGAGGAAAACCTCCAAGATCTGGGACATTAGAAATTATAGTAAATGTTCTAGATATCAATGACCAACAGCCGGTATTTAATAAATCTCTATTCAAAATCTCAGTCCCAGAAAATATTCAGCTCGGTACAGCAATAATCACAGTCAATGCTGCCGATGCAGACGATGGCATAAACAGTGAAATCGTGTATTCTCTTATTGAACAAGGGCAATGTAGGGCCCAGTATTTCGCTATAAACCCAGCGACTTCTGGGACAATAACAATGTGAAATATCGACTATGAGGAGCACTCTGCATTTGAGTTACGAATTCAAGCAAAAGATAAAGGTCATTCTCCAAAAAGCACTCACTGTAAAGTATTAGTTGAGATTATTGATGAAAACGACAGTGCACCCGAAATATCAGTAACTTCCCTTCTCGGCACGGTGAAGGAAGATGCGAAAAACAGAAACCGCTGTAGCGCTAATAACGGTCTCGGATAAAGATGCTGGTAAAAATGGAGCTGTTATTTGTCGCAGCGATGAATTTGCGCCATTCAGACTGCAGTCTTCCTATAAGAACTACTACTCTTTAGTAGTAGACGGTCCACTAGACAGAGAGAGCACTCCCCAGTACAACATCACCATCATAGCTACAGACGAGGAAAGCCGCCGCTGTCCAGCACCAGCGTCATAACCGTTCGCGTTGCGGATGTGAACGACAACGCGCCGCGCTTTCCAGAACCGCTGATCAACGTTTATGTGAAGGAGAACAGCCAGGTGGAGCTCTTATATGTACTGTGTCTGCAGGTGGCCAGACAGCAAAACCGTGTGTCGTACACGCCCTGGTGGAAAGTGCCTCCGGCACCAGGCCAGTTCTGCTTTGTCATCTTGAACTCTGTTAGCAGGGGAAATATACTGGCAAAATACCAGGCTTACAATTACGAGGAAGTAAAGCTTCCAGTTCAAAAAAAGTTGGAGCCACAGACGCCGGTGTCCCTCCCCTGAGCAACAACGCGTGACTGTAGACGTTTTTCATCCTGGACGGAGATGACCAGCAACCCGCGGATTCTGCCGCCCTACTCCGAGCCAGGACTCCGTTAACAGCAGAGCAGTTCCGCTTTTCCTGCTGAAGCGGGCTGCTGTGGCCAAAATCAGGGCTGTGGATGCGGACTCTGGATATAACGCGCTTCTGTCTTATCACATCGCGGAGCCCAAGGGAAGCAACCTGTTCCGAATCGGAACCAGCAACGGGGAGATACGCACTAAGAGGCGAATGAGTGACAATGACGAAAGTCACCGTTGCTCATTTTGGTTTGTGATAACGGAGAACCTTCGCTGTCGGCGATGCGTGTCCGTTGACGTTGGTTATGGAAAGCAGCGGCAGAAGTCAGACTCCGTTCAGACCACTGCCAAGCAAAGAGGAGAGTTTTTCTGACTTAAACCTGTATTTGCTCATCGCCATCGTGTCGGTGTCGGTGGTGTTTTTGCTGGGCGTCGTGAGATTAGTGGCAGTCAGGGGCCGCAGGACCCAGACGACGGTTTAAGAATCTTCACAGCGCCCCAGTTATCACCACACATCCCGACGGGACCTGGTCTTACTCAAGTCCGCAGCAGTACGACGTGTGTTCTCGGTTCGACACCTGAAGAGCGATGTGGTGGTTTCCTGTCATTTCGCACCCGCAGATGCCGAGTTGATCAGTATTGATGGAGCTGATTCATTAAAACGGAACCAAACGCTTCCAATCAGCGGGAAGGTAAGACATCTGTACTGGGCTTTATTTATTCCATTTAAAATTTTAGCCAAGTTACACGACAGACTGCAATGTTTTTACTTACGTTTGAACGTGGTTGTAGTTTACATTTTATTTACATTTGAACTTTTTATTGTTTCCAGTTGTTGTTCATGCGAGGCTGAGGCGATCGTTTAGATGATAAAATATTTCCGATTAAGTAGTTTCCATTATTGTATTTGCGATTTTTTGTCTTACATTTGTGAAGTTATCTATACTTCAATTTCCTTGAGGCTAAGTGGAAATAAACCATTAGATGTTTAAACTTAAAATCATTCTTGTCCAGGCCAGTGCTTTACCCCAGTTAAAATTAATGTCACTATTGTCTATGACAACTTCTATACAATTTACTACATGTCTGGCATTTTTCCAGTTAAAACATTTTCCTTTAAGTTATTGATTCGAAATAGACGCGTTATATCTGTTTTCGGATACATTGGTGTTTGAATATGAAACTGTAATTATTTTAAAACATCAGGATTGAGAAGGTGCCTTACAAATGAATGCATTTACAACTCATTGCTAATTATGTCTAGATTGCGTTTGATTTTTGACATCTCACTACTTTAGTCTGCAGATAAAAAACTGATCAGTTAAAGTCGAACATTTAAAACGGAACCAAAGCCTTCCTAGTAAAAAAAATAGGAAAAATGTTTGGACAATGTTTATTTTTATTGTATTTAATTTCACTGTATCTCAGTATGTTTATTTTATGATATATTTAATGTTATTTCGCACTAGAAAATGCTTTTATTTTTCGTCCTATAGACACTTTTCTTTCGCTAGTGCATTACTGTGTTGCGCATACAGCACCATGTGTTGAATATTTTAAGAAAAACATCTCAACTTTCGTCTTCATTAAACGATGCATAAATGAACCTTTACATGTACAGTTTTACAGCCTTTCCTCTTTTGAGCTGGAGTGTTTTTACTGGTTGTTAACACAAAAGCTTTGGAAGCCTGTGGAGACTTTAGATAATCGTGGCTGTATTCGCTCTTTACCTCAGCACATTCAGTTTGAGGTAAAACGACTATTAGATTGAACTTTAGATAAACTATTAGATAAACTTTAATTTCATAGTTTTTATAGAACAGATAAACCGTGGAAGGATTAGTGCCCTTCACAGAAGCGTGGCTGTCATTTTAGGGGAACAAATGTTATGGGAAATATGAGCAATATTGAAATTGCAGTATTTGGCAATCCTTTGCTGATAGGAACATGTTAATTCCGTCTCCTTGGAAATTTCTAAAACTAAACTGATGCTTTTATTCTCGAGATTTATCGATTTGCATCTCGTGATAAGCTCTTTAAGGTTATGCAGTCCATTCTTCTCTGTTCTTCTCTTTAAAACCGTCTTTTATATATCTGTGCCTGCCTGGAAGGTGAAATTGTTCTTCACCTGTTCACTTATTGAAAAGAGGTTTCTTTCGTGATTTAAATATTCTTCAGGGATCCATTTTAGTCGTCTTCCGTGGTCTCACTAGTCATTTTGTTGTTGTACTCACTGTTATTTCTTTATCTTAAAATGTACCATAGTGTTCGCCACACTTACGGTTTGGGTTAAGCCTGGGATGGTTTGACTGTGATTTTTTAGGCGTAGTAATCGCCCGTTAACATCAGATGCTTATTCGGTCTTTAAGTTGAGAAAAATCAGGAACAGAGTCCAAACGCAAATGCTCTAACCTGCAATCCCAGCAGTAAACCGTTTTGAAGTCTTTCGTGCATGAACTGCTAATCCAGTGGTACAAAGCTGGCAAAGAAACAACAGCGCATCCATTTGTCCAATAATTTTTGATCCCTGACAAGGGGTTACTATGTTAAAAAAAGGACGTTAATCCAAATACTTTTCACAGAAACAAGTTGCAAGTAAATGCTTCCAATTTGAAGTCCCAAGTCTGCAATTTAACTCTTTTGTCGCTGTTTCATTTCAAGTCCACAATTTTTTTTTACCAATATCAAAATACTTAAGGACCGCTGTATCTTTTTTAGTACTGCACCAAGAACTCATCAGACTAGAAGCAAACAATACATTATTCCTCAAATTTCCTTGATTATTTAGCATAATCTTTTAAAGCTGATCCAATTTTGCGCTCATTTCCAAAAAATAAAAATAAATAAATTAAAAATATATATATATATATATATATATATATATATATATATATTATGACAGTTCACTGAGTGTTTAAATGAACAAGAAAGGCAGGCAGGAGAGACGAGTAAAAGGGACAAGCTCCTTTGCCAGTAAGCAAAGACAGACGTATCTCTAAAAGGGCGTGAAGTTAAAACTCCAAGTCCTCGGTAACAACTGAACTAACAATATTTATGCGAAGTCCCAGATAATTGTAAGTTTCTTTTAAAAAATTTTTTAAAAGTAGATCTTGTTGGTGTGTTTTACAATATTACAGTTTTAAATATACGATACTTACAATTAAAATGTCAACCCTTTTTAAACTGGACATTCCTGGGTTTTATGAGCAATACAGAGTTTGCTTTGGATTCAAAATTGTGGGTCTTTTAATTTTTTTCTACAGTTTATGGATTTATAAAAGAGTTAATACCTACCCTGTGTTCACATCCTCTGTTCAGAACAAAACGCGTAGACTAATAAGACTTGTTTGCACAAACGAATACGGACATGTTCGGTTATTCCAGACATTAAAATCACACGGTGTCGCTGCAGACCTGCAAGTTCTCCTTATATGTTATGAAGCCCCTCCTCTTACAGAAAAAACATGCGCATGCATTTTCACCGACAGCTTTTGTTCAGAAGAATACACCAGGATGAGTGTGATAGATACATTTTTCTTCTCATTATGACTTTCTCTGATTTCAGTAAATATTAATAATGTGCTCATAATCCAGTTGACAAAACTAACAAATCGTAAAACTGCTGTGATGGATCTGTACGACCGATGTATGTAGATACAATGGATTGCATTGCTTTTGTATCTGGTTGAGTGTTCCGGACAGATTATTTATTCTGTATCAGAAGAGGAGAAAAATTGCGTTTGTTGGGAATATCGCTAAAGATCTGAATGTAAACGTGCAAGAACTGGAGACGCGAAATTTGCAGAGTGTGTCTGGAGCTCATCAGAAATATTTTGAAGTAAACAGAAAGACTGGCATACTTCACGTTAACGAAAGAATTGACAGAGAGGCGCTGTGTCTGAATTCCGTGAAATGTTCCCTTAGCATGGAGACGATTCTTTACAATCCTATGCAGTTATACCGGATTGAAGTGAACATTTTGGATATGAATGACAACGCGCCGTCTTTTGCTGAAAGAGTCGTCGTTTTTCATATTTTGGAGTCCGCTTTCACGGGCGAGAGATTTCCACTACCGGTGGCCAGTGATCCCGATGTGGGCAGTAACTCGGTGAAGAACTATAAACTGAGCCCAAACAGTCACTTTTCCTTGGATGTACAGAAGAATGGAGAGCAGAGTGTATCTGCAGAAATGGTGCTGGAAAAAGCTTTAGACCGAGAGAAGCATCATGTAATTCAGCTCCTACTGACTGCAGTTGATGGAGGAAAACCTCCCAGGTCCGGGACTTGCCAGATTGTTATTAACATTAGTGACGCAAATGATAACATTCCGGTATTCAGCAAACCAATCTATAAAGTTAAAGTATTTGAAAATATCACTGTAGGCTCAGTAATACTAACTCTTAATGCAACGGCCTTGATGAAGAGTGTTAACGGGGTAACCTATTCTTTCAGTAGTCACGCAATTTAAACTTGCTGGAAATGCTGACATCAAACCAAACTCAGTGAAATCACAGTTAAAACATCTCGACTTTACAGGTTGACCAGCGCCTATGAAATCCGCGTTCAAGCAAAAGATAGAGGCCATAACCCTCGTGCAGCTCATTCTAAAGTTTTAGTGGAAGTCATAGACGTGAACGACAATGCCCCTGAAGTCACTGTAACATCGATTCTAAATACTGTGAAAGAAGACGCAGAAAGGGGAACAGTTATTGCACTTATTTCTGTTGTCGATTATGACAGTGATTATAATGCCAATGTAAAATGTAAAATATACAATGCTGTGCCTTTTAAAATGCAATCTTCGTATAAAAACTACTACTCCTTAGTAGTAGACAGTCCGCTAGACAGAGAGAGCACTCCCCAGTACAACATCACCATCATAGCTACAGACGAGGAAAGCCCGCCGCTGTCCAGCACCAGCGTCATAACCGTTCGCGTTGCGGATGTGAACGACAACGCGCCGCGCTTTCCAGAACCGCTGATCAACGTTTATGTGAAGGAGAACAGCCAGGTGGGGGCTCTTATATGTACTGTGTCTGCAGGTGACCCGGACGAAAACGAAAACGCCCGTGTGTCGTACACGCTGGTGGAAAGTGCCTCCGGCACCAGGCCAGTTTCTGCTTTGATAAATGTGAACTCTGTTAGCGGGGAAATATACAGCATGCAGGCTTACAATTACGAGGAAGTAAGCTTCCAGTTCCAAGTTCAGGCCACTGACACTGGTGTCCCTCCCTGAGCAGCAACGTGACTGTGAACGTTTTCATCCTGGACGAGAATGACAACAGCCCTCGGATTCTGCCGCCCTACTCCGACCAGGGCTCCGTTAACAGCGAGAACGTTCCTTACTCTGCTGAAGCGGGCTACTTTGTGGCCAAAATCAGGGCTGTGGATGCGGACTCTGGATATAACGCGCTTCTGTCTTATCACATCGCGGAGCCCAAGGGAAGCAACCTGTTCCGAATCGGAACCAGCAACGGGGAGATACGCACTAGAGAGCGGAGAATGGTGACAATGACTTGAGAAGTCACCCGTTGCTCATTTTGGTTTGTGATAACGGAGAACCTTCGCTGTCGACGTCCGTGTCCATTGACGTTGTGGTTGTAGAAAGCAGCGGCGACGTCCAGACTCCGTTCAGACCACTGCCAAGCAAAGAGGAGAGTTTTTCTGACTTAAACCTGTATTTGCTCATCGCCATAGTGTCGGTGTCGGTGGTGTTTTTGCTGAACCTCGTGAGTTTATTGGCAGTCAAAGTGCCGCAGGACAGACGACGGTTTAAGTCGCTTCTAGCGCCCCAGTTATCACCACACATCCCGACAGGACCTGGTCTTACTCCAAATCACGCAGCAGTACGACGTGTGTTTCAGTTCCGACACCTGAAGAGCGATGTGGTGGTTTCCCACCTCATTTCGCACCCGCTGATGCCGAGTTGATCAGTATTGATGGAGCTGATTCTTTAAAACGTAACCAAACCCTCCTGAAGACCGAGAAGGTACGCAAATATTTCTTGTTTAAGTTTACTACGAAAACGTTCGTCTGTTGTTTTGTATAGGAATTTTTTTTCACTGGGATGCATAGAAGATAAATGTTTTTAAGGAAGGGGTTCATGGTGCGCAGGTTTGAGTGGACAAGAGCACATTGCTGTATAATTTAAGGAAAGTTTAAAATAAAATTGAAGGACTCCAGTGCTGTTGCTGTTTAGCTTAAAAAAAGTATGTAGAAGATATTCAGAAGCTATCAAGTAAAATGAAGTAATGAGATAAAAAAAACAGCAAAAATATTCGAATTGCTTTTTAGAAGTGGATGTTACATTTCGGTGGTCTGTGGCTTAGAAAAAAATAAGAAGTTCTGCTTTGTCGTGATATTTTTGTTGATCTGACTTTCTGCGGGGTAGTTATTCTTCCTTTGCATTTACTTTAAAAAGAAAATGGCTTTAAAACATGATTTTCAGCAGTACGACTTGTGTTTTAGTTCCGACAACCTGAAGAGCTACGTGGTGGTTTTCCCACCTCATTTTGCACCCGCAGACGCCGATCTAATCAGCATTAACGGTGCTGATTCTTTAAAACATAACCAAACGCTTCCTAACAGTAAGAGGATAGGAACTATTATTGATTCCTTTAAACACATACGTTTGTATACTGTTGGTAAAATTAAACAAAAAAATGCATATATGCAATGTTACTGATAATAAATGCAAAATGTAACCTGTTTCGTTATCCATAGGTATTCAGTACCATTCGGAAGTATTGAACCAGTCCCATACAATGTAAAGAAAAGGGATGGGATAACACAATTAAACTTTTCTTGACATGTAGGTTTTTGTTTGTATTTTAATGTCATTTAGAGGTAACATCATGTTATCCCGTGAAGTATTGATCTAGATTAATTAAAATATTTTTTAGCCATCTTATTCACTACTTTTACTTTTTTACCTTATGTGCAGTGTTTTAATGAATCAGTTTTTATTAAAAAAAAGTATTCTCAATTTTCTGATTTAGATATGGCAAAATTTCAGAAAATTTAAAGCTTAATTTAACTGTAATAACTTCATATCTTTTAGTACTGTGTTTATTACTGTATTTTATACTGCGGTATATTTTTCAGATACAGTATAAAATGTTTAAAAGCATAATTTTTTCATCAATGATTTTTTTTTCTTTTGCCATGGTGTGTAAAATCCTTATTCCTTAAAATCAAGGTCTACTCAAAATCACAGATGGAATATATTTTGTTTTTTACTATATTTGTGGACTCAGAGAAACAAGTTTAAACTACTGTGAACTGGCTGTGTTCTGCTCTTCTATCAGAATGGCTTATATACAACCAGGTAGACCATTGGAGAAGTTTTTCTTTTGGGCAGTTGATGAATGTATGTCAACACAACACCTTCTACATTCATCGTGCAGTGAGGTCAGCAAAGGGTTAGAAAGCATTATAGGTCCATAGATAGCAAGAAAACTACAGGAATGATCCTCTACTTTATATGTTAATATGTGATTTGCTCCAGCAGAAACAGTAGCACTGGACTGAGTGGCTATATTTCAAGAATTGTGTGTCTTTATCTCTGTCTACTGGGAAAATGCATTTTGGTTTATCACTTTGGAGAAAAGCACCTGCTAAATGCATGAATATAAATCAATGGTTGCTGTCAGTCAAATCTGATAACTATGGCATAAACTACAGGCCTAATAGGATGCTTGAAATACAGTTTTCTGCAGAAGTCCACAGATTCAGAAAGGATAGAGTCCATCAATGCAACAAAGGCAAATGATGCAATTTCTTGGTACAATGCTTGTTGAAATTTGCAAAATTACAAAACAATAAAATATAGCGATATACTATAGAATGGTTGCAGAAAATGACTGTGATTGTGTTGCTCACATTGTGTTGTTTCCTTTAGTGTGTGAATGGAAAAAAGATGCATCCACCCCTTTTATGACATTATTTCAAGAAAGACTCACAATCTGTTTTTCTCAACTAAGTTTATTTCTTCTGTCATCTAGTAACTAGAAAATTTACAGGTCTGTAAAAAACAAAATTAGAAGCATTCATATTTATGTCATCAAAGAAATAGATTCTTATATCATTTTATAATGTTAAAGTAAAAAATAAGATAGCCAAGCAGAGCTGTCTGCTGAGCTGACTACTTTTGTGTCATTGTGGGACAGAATTAATAAAGAGGTGTGAAGTAAGGCTCCATATGTGATTTCAGGATACTGATTTAAAAAATAAAGCGAACTTAGATTAGTTTAGCTCTGTTTTCTTTTCATGTGTCATTGTTTTCTTTTGTCACATAGAACATCTTGTTTGGTTGGTGTATGGTGGCATGGCAGCTGTATTTGTCATAGCGGTTAATTTTTCATTAGCGATGCTACCAAGGCTTGGTCTGCAGCAGAAAACTCCCAGGTTTAAAGTGAGTTTCAGTTTAGCATGGGTTTCAGGACTGCAGATGGAAGGGCTTGGGGAACACAGTAACATATTCAGGAACACTGACACTGCATCTTGGTCTCAATCAGTCCACCATACTGTGTTTAGAGTTTAAAGTGAGATTAGTGAGGATGGGATAGGATACATGTGTGCTTTCTTTTTTGCTGTCTTTCAAAGATATTGTTGTTCTTTCACATGGTAAAGCTAACACATTCATTCCTTTGTCTGCTGATACTAAATTAAATACTAAATTTTAAAAAGAAGGGACAAAAATCAGATGTTAGTTGCTATATTATGATCTCACATACACCCACAGTAAATGTGAGAATATAGTATTGGGAGGTAAGCCAGAATCTGAACTTGTGAATATTCACATGAGGTTCAGTTACACATTTTAACTTCACTCTTAGTCCAAGAGAATAAAATGACTGCAATGCCAGTTCTTCATGCCAGAATTCAGATGGCAGGTGGTTGATGCTTTTTTTATCCCAGAGTTTAACACCAATCCCATTTCCTCAGCAGCACTTACACTCACCACAGCTGTATATGTAGATATTTATTCTCATGAATGTTAAAATTTTTGCACAGATTAAAATAATTCTAACCATTAGTAATAACATAATATTATTCATACACGAAGATTGCTCTTTTACAGATTTAAGTTAAATAATTATATTATCAATAAGGCATTGTTTTGTCTGTTACAGATTAGTAAAGAGTTGAACACACTTTATTCATGTACAGACTTATATGATGGAGTTACTGTCATCCAATATTGTAGTGTGTGGCGCTGCTGATGCTTTTCCCTTAAAAGGCCTAAGGTCAAGGCCCACCTCCCACTGTGGTGAGCTCAAGCAATGTACTTAAACTGTATTTATACAAAAAAAGACATAGGTGTACAAATGGGTTAATCTCAAGTTGCTTTAATGAAAAGAATCAGCTGAACAGATGAAAATGAAAGTTAATGTTTTTTTCTGGAAGCTCTGGGTGTGTCAGAGTGCTGCTGTCCAGTCATGTGGTGCTGATCACACAGGCTGATCTCTGAGGCTGGCAGGAAATGCTGGTCACTATACAGTCTTTGAAAACTTGAAGCTGAACTTAGTTACTGCATGTATACTATATGGCCAAAGTATGTGGACACCCTTCCAGTGATTCAACTGAGCTGTTTTAGCCTCACCCATACAGTATACAAACACATTCTTGACAATTGTGTGGTTCCAGCTTTGTGGCCAATTTTGTGTTTATGGAGCTTACTTTGTGCACAGTGGGGGGAACAGTCAGGCTGGAAGAGAAAAGAAGCTTCCCCAAACTGTGGCCACAAAGTTGGAAGCACACAGTTGTCTAGAATGTGTTTGTATGCTGTACGGATGTGGCTAAGACAGCTGAACTCAATAATTAGAAGGGGAATCCATATATTTTTGGCCATATAGTCATTCTGTTATAACATATATTTTTTTCATCTGAAATTAATAGTAATTACTTTTAAATCTTAATAGATTTCAGCTTATAAGCTGATTTCCAGAAACATATTACACTTGTATTTAAGAGGACGCCTACGGTGGCCTTCAGTGTTAATGGCCTAATTTGAAGAGTACTTTGTCAAAATATATGGATAAAGATGGCTTAGAATAGTACATTCTTTGATGAAATACTTTCATTAATCATTTGCCTTTGACAGGGTCAAGGTTGTCTGGGTTGTCCTGGAATCACTAGGCCAAATGCTAGGAGGAGTACACACATGCAGCATAGCCACACACCCACCCCAACACAGAGGCAGAACACAGACAAATTAGAGTCCCCAATTAAGCTGAAATTCATGCTTTTGGACTGCAGTAGCAAAGCAGAACAGCTGGATAATGTAAAACACAGAATATGTGAACTCCATTCAGATGGAGCTTGATCTAATCCTCCACCTGAACTCCAAAGGTGCTGCGAGACAGCACCGCTAGCGGTTGTGTCATCATACCACCACATTGAGGCATGCCACTGACCTACTGTGTCCCATCTGTTCTGACATTTTTTCCTTTTGCATTCTCCACATCTTCCTGCTGAGAAGCCATACGATGATGTGTACCCTTGGAAAATTCTTTGTGATGGAATAGCAGAAGGGAGCCAGGAGCAATTAAAGAGAGAAATATCTGGCGGTGTTTTGTGTGATTTTGTGAAAACCTGTTACAACTTTTCTTTTGTTTTATCACAAAATATGGAGGCTGCAGTTTTGTAAACACAGAGAAAAGTTTTGTATATTGCCCATATAACTGTCTTCTAACTTCTCATTAGTTACTTGTCTGCAGTGTTGGATTTTTTGAGCTTGTAAGAGCAGAATTCTGCTCTATATTTTAAAATCTTTTTAAAAATCTTTTATCCAGATAATATGTGCCGCACACTTCCTCGCCGTGCCAGATAATATTCAAGGAACTGCCCAGACAGGCACTAGTTTTGCAATGCTTTTAGGAAACAGCATACAGTATATGCAGTAGTCCTGTGAAGCTGTATTATTTAAAATAATATTTAATTTCTTATTTTCATTTTAGCATTTTTTTAATTCATTTTGTAGAATATCTACATCAGTGTTTACATTATAAAATAACTTGGTGTGGTCTCTGTGGAAGGAGACCTTGATGCATCACTTTCATTATGACCATTTGTATTTAGGAAGGTTTCAATAAATAGCAATGTTTTCAAGAAATAGTAATGTTTTTGTCTTGCATTTAGAGCATAGCTTAAACATTTTCACTGTACTATGTGATTGCATGAGATGAATAACAGGCTTTTAAAATTCATAGAGTGATTTGGATTTGGAGGTGCAAGGACTTAGACTTTGCCACAGACACAACCTGGTAAAAATAATCTTTGCAAGGTACTCTGGGTACACTGGGTGTTACTCAGACTCTGTTGTCTGTGATAATAAAAACTCTGTAGCTCACATTTGTCTATCTGTGGGGCAGCTGGACTGTATGTGATTAAAGTGTCACTGTTCACACCACATAGTCTGTGCCTCACACTGCACGGAGATTTGCAATGTACTGTACTATGACCTGTGTCACTGTCTGTCTCTGTCCAAAGTGTCCTGGTTATATCCTTGTCCATATTATACATTGCTTAGCACACAATTCACCCTTACCACATGCAGGAAGTCAAAAACATTTCTCATCTGTATATCTACAGTAATTAATATCACTTTATAGAAACTATTTGTAGTAAAGTTCCAATAGAAAATATGTAGTAAAAATTCTAAGATAATTTATAAAAAAAAAAAAATCCATCACCAATTTGTGAATAATTAATGCATGTCTTTGAGTCTTTTTTGCCTTTCATATACTTGCAAAGTACAAGTGAGAGAGAGCTGAAGAAATGTCAAGTGGAATGTCCATAAGTGGGTGGAGCTTTTACATTTGTCATGAATACTTTGTGACAAGCATCAAAGCAAAGGAGTGGAGACAAAGAGGGAGGGGGTAGGCAGCAGTGCACAAAGTCAGTTTAAGTACAGCTTATCCGCTTCAGGCACCCCAGATACAGTGCTGACTTCTCCCCTCCACCCTTTGACGGACAGAATCAAATCCTGTTTTCTACAAGAAGTCAAACCAGGTTCACACAAGTGGAGTTTTGAAATAAGAAAACATGTCAGTGCTTATCTCACTTCCTGTGGCCTTTAGGAATTTGGTTTGTAAGAATGATTTTTTCTCTCTCTGGAAATCCTTTACTCAGATTAGCATTACTAATATGAGGTGCTGAGCAGGTAGACTGAAACTGTCAATTAAAATTGCATATTTAATTTCAGAGGTCATAGAGGTAAGTTCCCACACATGAACTCATGTTTTACTTCTGAGTTCTTTACTGAGGTGAATTCTGAAATGTAGTGTAGTCAGCAGTAAATTGCATTGCCTTGTGGTGCATTAGAGCCTCCTACACAGTTCATTCAGCTCAGCTTGCCAGTATACCTGTGGAAACATTAAACAGACTGAGGAAAACATACAAGCTCTGACTCCTAAAGTGATGCACATGTGCATGTGTGAAGGATGGAAATAGTGCAGAGCTCAAATTGCTCACAGGGTTTTTCCACCTCTACAGCTCATACTTTCATTGTTTTGCTGGATTCTGACTGTAGTCACAACGAACTCTGTAATCTGGTGCAGCACCTGGTAACTGAGGGAATGAAATTGCAACATATTAACCATAAACCAAAGGAGAAAATATCCATGGTTACTTTTATGAAATAAAAGGGTTTAAATTCTGACAGTGAAAGAAATAGCTGCAACTTTTGTGTCACAGCAGGGCACAGTTAAATGGTATGTGTTTGGAAAGGTAGATGTATAGTGTTCAAAGGGTCAAGTGTTGCTAGTGATTTTTTAAAATCCTTTTTAGCCACATCATAGTATAGTAAATAAGTCAATGTTCACTGTGTAGCTGAAGACTGTGTTCAGGCAAATATCTGGTGATAAGCATGTTTTGTCAAAGGAAAACAAAGTGAGGAAAAATCATTTTTAGTGTTTTCTAGGAATTATAGTAAACAAATAAACATCTGACAGCTAATGTAAGCATATATATTCAAATGATGTAAATATGTATAGAAAAGGCCAAAAAAAAAAAAAAAAGAAAAAGTACTGGTACTTAAAAAGTACTGAATGCCCAAAAATCTTCTTGAGTGAAAATGAGTGTATCAAATTAGATTCATTAATATTCTGATTTAGGAGGTAAGGTGAGACAGGGGATAGGGAGTCTTGCACTGGTGCCTGACAGCTCCCGGGTTATGGTACCAAACAGATTTTAATATGGCTCTGAGTGCAGTTTGCATGTTTTCCCTGTGTTATTCTGGGTTATCCTGAAGTATTTTGGTATCTGCACACAGTCCAAAGCTATGTTTCAGGTAGATTGGTGACTGTGAAATACAGCATGTGTTTGTGATGGCCCTGCAATGGACTGATCTCCCATGCAAGGTGGACCCAGTCTTATGGTCCATGCCTCTGAGACCAGCATCAGACCACTAAGATCCAATACTTAGGGTACTGAGAATGAATGAATGAATTAATTAATTAATTTTTGGAACCATTAGTAATGTTAACATTAAATATATATTTTTCATCTCACAAAAAAGACTTCATCCTGGAAGCTGTACTACTCACTATGCCACTGTGTCATGCTGTGCTTAAAATAAAAGTATTTTCCCCCTTCCTGATTTCCCCTAATTACTCCATGTGTCATCTTGCATGGTTTCAGATCTTCAGATAAAATGCAATATTAGACAAATGCAACCTGAGTAAACATTTAACACAGTTTCAAAATTTTCACTTAATTTATTTATGGAATAAAATTATCCAACATGAGTATCACCCATGTGATCAACTAATCGCCCCTTTAAACTTAGTAACTGCCTGCACCACCTTTGGCAGCAGAAACTGCAACCAGATGCTTTAATTTAATATCAGTTTTTTACATCACTTCCAAGGAATTTCATCCAATTCAATTCAATTTTATTTTTATTTGGTGGTCTTCTCACTGCGGTGACACAGAGCATTGAACAGACATGACAAGGGTAGTATACATGTACAGTTGGTATCTGGCCACGCAGGAGAGGAAAACAAAAAAAACTCCTTTCTACTAGAGAACAGGGGAAAAATAAACCTCTGGGTTCCGTGTGCCAGTGGAAGCTTACCCCTCCTGGGCATTCTATCCAAAGTTAACAGTCAGTTCATAACAATGTTAGTAAGAGTTGTAGGTTTTTGTCACATCGTCCCACTCTTCTCTGCAGAACTGCTTTAATTTAGAACCATTGCTATATTTTTAAGTATGAACTGCTTGTTTCCGGTCCTGCCACAGTATCACTATTGGGTTCAAGTGAAGGTTTTGACAAGGCCACCTCAGAATTTTAATTTTGTTATTCTCAGCCATTCAGATGTTGACTTACTTTTCTGTTTTGTTTCATTGTTTTGCTGTATAACCCAGTTAGGTTTAAAGGGACAATAACTTTCCAACAGGGAGTGATACTTGTTGGATAGTTATGTTCCTTAAATAAATTAAATAACATATATATTTTTTTTAAATTTGTTGACGGAGAAAGATGCAGGGGACAGGAGGAAGTGGAAACAATTGATCCCCTGTGGCGCCCCCTAACGGGAGCAGCTGAAAGATGAAGAAGAAGATATATTTTTAAAATTTGTATTATATGTTTACTCAGGTTGTCTTTGTCTAACTTTATATGTTGTCTCAAGATCTGAATCCATTCATGGTGACAAATCCTGCATGTAATAATAGGAGAAATCAGAATGGGGTCAAATATTTTTTGATGGCACTGCACATCTGGAATAAATAGCTATTATTATGGAAATGCCTTAAGGGTAAATTGTCCATAACCTGGCACTGGCGTTTGCCCTAGCTGGTTCTGATGGCTGCAACACGGTGACCTGGTTCACATGGCGTGATGTAGCTCAAGTCAATCTGCGGAGAAAATGCAGTGTATTGTCCTGTAGTGGAAACAAATGGAAAGAGACATGGTTTGTAAACTCCAGCTCGCTTGAAACCTTTGGACGTGATTATTCCAGCTGTCACTCTCCTGCTATGCGTGTGCGCGCTGTGGAAAATGGCCTGCAAGGGGCGCAGAAAACTGTTCTAGTTATGTCTCTTAGCAGTAAGGACCATACAGTGATGTTTTTTCTCTTGAATCTGCGCATTTATGCAAACCTGAATTCCAGGGTGGCTGCGCAAGATTGAAACATGTAGGCGACTCAGGTTTAAAATAAGAGTGATCTTAATTTTTGTTGCATTTATTATGCGACAGTCATGACCGCATTGCCGACAGTCATAACGTGCAGATGTGTAAGGCGGGACGGCATCGACCTCAACCGAGCATTGCTATGGCGGTAATGCTTGTGTGATGTTTTTTCTTTTTTTCATTTGGCCATTTTATTTCTGGGCAGCCGAAAAGGGAAGCGCTACATTCGAACAAACCGCCCCTCCCCCACAGCCCAGCGCAGACACCATTCCTAACAGCGGGAAAGGAGAGGGGCGGAGGAGAGAGAGAGAGAGAGAGAGAGAGAGAGAGAGAGAGAGAGAGTGAGAAGGAGGGAGGGAGTGGTAGACAGCGATCGGATGGAGGTGGGGGGGCTAGATGGGGTGGGGTGCTGGGGAGTGAGCGCTCGAGAGCCATGCGCAGCACCAGCAGCAGGGAAACACACCCGTCAGCCGCGCGCAGGGAAGAAAATAGAGAGACAAAAGAAAAATGGATGTGTCGGCGAGTTATCGTTTTAAAAAGCAATCGGGGTGGATGTTTGGCTGCGCTTTGCATATAGCTGGACATTGCGCGTATGTCTAATGTTAACGAGGTGGCGGGAAATAAGGTGCTGCAAGATTTAAAAAAAAAAAAAAAAAAAAAAAAAGCTGAAGGCTGTTTTTAATCCATCTGCGGAATCCAGGACCTTGAGATGGCTGTAGAAGGGAGATGCAATGACATAAAGAGGAATGTGCCTACTTCCATTTTTATATTTCTCTTATTTCTCCTTTGTGGCCTTGCATCTGGACAAATTCGGTACTCAGTTCCAGAGGAATCCGAGGAAGGGACAGTGGTTGGTGACATCGCACTGGATCTGGGATTAGACCTGAGGGCGCTTTCGTCCCGAAAGCTTAAGGTAACCTCCAACAGCGGGAGGAAATATGTGGATATCAACCCAAAAAATGGGAAATTAACTGTAAGCGACAGAATTGACAGAGAGACGCTTTGCGACTCGAGCAGCGCTTGCATTTTGAATCTGGAGGTGACCGTGGAGAATCCGGTGGAAGTGCACAACGTCGAAGTGGAGATATTGGATTCTAACGACAACGCGCCGCAGTTCTCCAGAGACGAATATCAAATGGACATTTCAGAATCCGCTCTGCCCGGCTCTCGTTTTCCTCTTGAAAACGCGCAGGATGTGGACGTGGGTTCTAATTCAGTTCGCCTGTACCGACTGAACCCTAACGAGCACTTTGCTTTGGACACCAATAAACCATCCCAAAACGGCAAGATGATCGAGCTGGTGCTTAAAAAAGCCTTGGATCGCGAGCAGATCGCTTCTCATCAGTTAATTCTCACAGCTGTTGACGGAGGGACGCCCGCAAAAACTGGCACAGCTAAAATTAACGTGCGCGTCCTAGATGCCAATGATAACGCGCCAGTGTTTGACACCTCCGTGTACAAAGTGAAACTCTTGGAAAATTCGCCAAAGGACACGCTCGTCATAAAACTAAATGCCACAGACCTAGATGAAGGCTCAAATGGGGAAGTGTACTACTCCTTCAGCAGCTACACCCCAGAGAGGGTCAGGCAGATGTTTAGTATGGACCCCAATTCAGGTGAAATCAGGGTGAGAAGCCACGTAGACTACGAAGACACCAACTCATACGAGATGTACATCCAGGCCATGGACAAGGGCCCGTCAGCAGTCGCTGTGCACTGTAAGGTGGTGGTGGAGGTGGTGGATGTGAATGACAATGTGCCAGAGATTGTGCTGTCTTCACTCTCCAGTCCAGTGAGAGAGGATGCGCGTGCTGACACAGTTGTGGCACTGATCAGTGTGACAGACCGAGATTCTGGACCTAACAAACAGGTCAGTCTGGAGATCCCTCCAGATCTCCCTTTTAAAATTAAGTCCTTTAGGAACTACTACACTTTGGTCACCAACGCCTTCTTGGACCGCGAGACCATATCTGCCTACAACGTCACCCTTAGTGCCACAGATGGGGGCACCCCTCCACTCTCCTCCCAGAAAACCATTCAGGTGGATGTGGCAGATGTGAATGACAGCCCACCACGCTTTGAACAGACATCCTACACTGTCTATATGATGGAGAACAATGCCCCTGGGGCTTTGCTCTGCACTGTCAGGGCACAAGATGCTGATGTCAATGAGAATGCCCGTATCACCTATACTGTCCTTAATGACAACAACCACGGCATTCCTATCACCTCCTATGTATCCATTAAATCAGACACAGGAGAGGCTTATGCTCTACGCTCATTTGACTATGAGACACTGCGGGAGTTCCACTTTCAGGTGAAAGCTCAGGATGGAGGTGTTCCCCCACTTAGCCGTGTGGCCACTGTGTACCTTTACGTAATGGACCAGAATGACCATA
This sequence comes from Heterotis niloticus, assembly GCA_018136845.1. Classification (NCBI taxonomy): domain Eukaryota; kingdom Metazoa; phylum Chordata; class Actinopteri; order Osteoglossiformes; family Osteoglossidae; genus Heterotis; species Heterotis niloticus. Next base: position 10,121,652 of record CM030901.1, read on the forward strand.
CCCCTGAGATCATCAGCCCCCGGGGAAATGGATCAAGAGCAACAGACAGTGTGTTAAGGAATGTGGAGGCAGGACATCTGGTGACTAAGGTGGTCGCATATGATGCAGACACGGGTGAAAATGCGTGGCTATTTTTCACATTGGAGCAGGCCAGTGAGCCAGACCTTTTCAAGGTACATGAGCACACAGGTGAGGTTCGCACTATACGCAAGGTGGTAGAGGACAACTCCACCTTTTTCAGCATAACAGTGCTTGTGCGTGACCATGGACAACCTGCACTCTCAGCAACTGTCACCATCGGTGTTGCTGTGATGGAAGTCCCACCAAAGCTGGCCCCTGACCCCAAGAGGATCATCCGACCTCACGGTGCTCTGCTTTTCTCCAATGTGACGCTGTACCTCATTGTGGCACTCAGTGCGACGACTTTTGTGTTTCTTGTGACAGTGGTTGTGCTGGCCATCGTGCGGTGCCATGCCTACTGCACCCAGCCGGGGTCATGCTCTCCATGCTGCGTGACACAGAAACCTCCTCCGGAGGGGGGCAGTGGAGGCAGTGGAAGTGGGCAGCAGCCCAACAACAATGTGGTGCTGCGACGTGACCTCAAAGTGGAACCACACTACATAGAAGTCCGGGGCAATGGCTCCCTGACCAAAACTTATTGCTATAAGACTTGCTTGACAGCCACCTCAGGCAGTGACACCTTCATGTTCTATAACACCGGTCTCCCACCTGGTGGCACCCTCGGCTCAGAACGCTTCTTCACTGGCCAGAGTGGCCAAATGTTTGTTCGCAGGCTCAGCATGCCAGATGCCGCCCTGCAGGTGTGTTTTTCCTCACCCTTATCCTAACCATGATCATGACCTTGAGAATATTACCTTACAGTGACAGTCTTTTGTCATTCCTTGTTGTTTCGCTGATACGGCTTTCATTCCATAATAGAGGGGAGAAAAGATATAAACCTGACCAAAGCGATTTCGGTTGGTTGTACCTTTTTGGTTCCCCACTACAAACTTTCTGACTGGCATTTTATAGATGAATAGCCATGCGTGACTGGAAACTTTTAAAGAATGAAATAGTTGTGTATCCTGAACTAGCGCAAAGGTGAATGCTGCTGTGAGCACCGATACAATAATATGTGTCTCAATATATGTGTTTTTTTGTGTGTGCTTATAAGCATGGTGTCATAAATGAGTTTGCCTTCACACTGTTTACATTTGTGCCCCTGCTTTTGTTTGTAGGTTTATGCTCTTGCTGTTGTGTACATCTGTGTTTGTGAGTGTGTGATTTTAGGGGTTAATGAGCATTTTGCTAGTAAATGTTACCATACTACATTACGGTATATACTTATCTCCTTTGCATATCAAGAGTCTAGGGAAAGGTTGGTGGGTATGAGGACACAAGGGTTTAGCTTCCATTTTCAGTTCTAGTACATCCCAGATGAAGGGAACCACTGGTAGTTGACAGCGTTAGTCTAGCAAAAATAGCAGCATTTTAATTATTTGAGTGCAAGACTGGTGACTTTGTACAAAAGAATGATAATATGGATATCACAAGCCATTGTGCAACAGGAAAAAAAAACAAGAAGCTTGCCTAGCTTGAGCACACTTTCAGTTGTAGGAGCACTGTGTCAACAGTCATAGATTTCTATGCAATTAGAATTTTGTTTGCGAGTGTTTTTCATTGCAGTTGGGAGCATAATGCATTATTGGAAAAAGCACTTAAGATTAAATGTTGTAAGTCGGAGATTTAATTACCTTTAGAGTGAAAATGACTCTTGTTGCATCTAAGTGCAAAATAATCAGTCCATTTGGTAGTAACTTGCCAAAGAATATTAAATAGTCCCACTCTTACATGCAAAAATTCACAAGTTAAAGTCTTGGGTACTGAGGCATACCTGTATTGCTACAGTGCAGTAAAGATCTACAGCAGTTACATAAATGTAATATCTTTGATCTTGTGGTGAAACTTGACTGCAGTAAACTCTACCATTTTGTTCATTATTACTCATTAATTTAGCTGATGCCTTTTTTTAATTTCGTTGACAGATTAATTGTACAATCTGTCAACAAAATTAAACTTAACAGAAGAGTAAGACAGACATGAAATACAATGTATAGTGTCGGTGTTAAGCTTAACTCTTGTAAATTTGTTTTGCTTGTTAAGAATTGGTGTTTTACTATAGTTTCAAGGTAAGTGATTTTAAGTGTGGGACCCTAGGTGTGTAATTAAATATGCATGGTTCTTGGTCCCCTGCAGGTGTGCTGTGATATGTTACAGCACCCATTCAGTGTAACAAATAATGACATTTTGGGATGGAATTTTTGAATTTACACATATGGCAAACATCTATATCTCCTCTGTTTTGTTCTACAGCCAAAGGCCCCTAATGCAGACTGGCGATATTCTGCCTCCCTAAGAGCTGGAATGCAGAGGTAAGCACTGAAACACTGAGCTCCATATATGATGCAGTGTGGACAAACAAGACATACAGGGGATACATAATGAACACCCAGTTAACATACAGAGGAAACACAAGGCATATGTAGAGGACACACAATGGACACAAAGAAGCAAAGAGGGCAGAAAGCTCAGCGCATGCAGTGACTGGATTTGTTTGTGCACAGCAGGTGATCAGACCCTTAGCTGGGTAGTGGATGGAGTTTCTTTGAACACTTTTCCAGTTGCTACTCTGAAAGCACGAACTGATATTTTAGTTTCCCAGAACACACAAAACACAAATTAAACAAAGGACCAAAATATTCACCAGCAGACAAGATCACTGTACTTATACATATGAGGCACTGATTTTTAAGACTATATAATATTAACACACATTTTTTTCCCCAAAGGACCCTTATTTTACATTTTCTTCTCCAACCAAACCAGAGGTTATATTGTTAATTAATTTTACTGATATAAATTTTATTCTATAATTTTTTAATCTACTCCATAAAATTTGCCAAGCTACCCAAATGGAAACTCTGGTGATTCCTAGTGAGGGCTGTGAAAACTATGTACTTGCTAAGTTAGTCTGCATTGCCCTGGTTAAAAAGTGGACATGTAGAGTGGTGGAAAACTAAAAAAAAAAAAAAAAAAAAAAAAAAAAAAATCTTTTTCACCAAACCTTTTTTACTCTTAAAGAGATATAAGTATTGTTGGTGGTGTTGAACATGAGGATGCCACAGAGGTTGAACTGTGAAATAATCATAGTCCAGTGGAACATGCAGACAAACACATGGATGTATGCAGTGGCTGTAGTGATGTGCACACAGTAATAGCAAATTATATATCACCAACTTTTATTATCTTTAAACTTGTTCTTTTTAGTACACATTACCAATTTGTGTAGCATCGTGTCTGTGTGTGCATGCTTGAATGTGCATGTTCCCTTGCTCTTTATTTAAAGCAGCAAATAGCACCCTTGTCCCTGTCACCTCTCTGTTTTACCCTTCACTTTCACGCCTGCCTCTTTCCAGTTTGGGTCCCCCTTACAGCACACCTCCCTGGCATTTGGTCAGCATAACATATCCTCTGGATACGACATATTGTATCTATGTGCACCTTTTCAAGACTTCCGACACTAAAGCAGAAAGTTTCAAGATACTAAGTGGCTTTCTGATATTTAATATTCTTGACATTCAGAGGTACCGCTGTGCCTAGTTTCAGGTCTGTGGCTTGAAAAACAAAGCTGTGGATTAAAAAAACAACAGATTGGGAAGCAGTAGGCAAAGACTGAACTTACAGAGGTGTTCTCCTATTAAAGTAGACTAAGAAGAAGGACTGAAGTAGGGGTATAGGAAACAGAATTTTAGAAGCAATGATACAAAAATAGAGCTGCTGCAGGAAGCATACACAGTATTAAACAGTAGGAAAAAGGCTGTGGTAAGGACATTAGGTAGTGGGCTTGAAGAAGGAGTAGCAGACTTCAGCACAAATAGTCATAGTAGCAACAACAACCTAGGGTAGAGAAGGAAGAGTATGATCCTAGACTAGAGGAGAAACGTTGAAAACAATTTTAGAACAGGAATGTTACTGACTAATCAAGAATGTTTTTTTCTGAAAAACAAATGTTTTATGGATTATTTCCTTTGTATTCTTTAAGGTTTATTGACTTAACTGTCAACCCATGATCTGGTTGCTTTTGTGTCCATTAGTCACTGTTTACAAGCCCAACATGGCCCATGTGGTACATCTTACTGGCACAGCGTGTTATCTCCATATTTGCAGAAATGGAGGGTCTCCCCTCTTAGTGTCATACTAGCATGCTTCTATCCTGCTGCTCTGTGATCTTTGGTGTGTAACGTCCCCTGTATGCATTTCAAAGAAAAATAAAGGCTTTTGGTTATCGTGACACTGCCTCACACTTTAAAAGGTTACTGTTAAATAAATAAATAAATAAATAAATAAATAAATAAATAAGGATTTTTAAGCCAGCATCCTTAAGCACTGTATGCAAATCTTTTGTTCAGTATTTTCCTTTTGCTCTTTTATTGTTTTTTAAAAGATAAGAAAGTTCCTTTAATTTATTCTGAAAGACAGGAAGATGTAAGTTTTTGTAGTGTTACCTTGTCCTTTATTTGCATTCTACATGAGCTGAACTTTCCTTCCTTATGCAATTTTTTTTTATATTTTGATAAACATAACAGAAAATATATAGTAGTGCTCCATACATTTTGATTCATGCCCATATTTTAGTAGCATATGCAAAAGTTACTCTTTCACTATTTTAAACTAAATGAATTATCATGTGCTGACCCAGTCAAAAAGTGTGGCAGTGAAAAGGTAAAAAGTAGTAATGCATCATATACTGTAATTACCAAACAGTTTTACCATTAAAGTGGTTGCATTTAGTACATAACTATTGTTAGTGCTCTTGGACAGGTGGACGTTGCAGAGAGTAATGCAAACACCAGTCATAGTTAAGTGGCATGGGAAAAAAAAACATACATCATCAAACCCTTACATCATTAGTATGTGTAACACCATGCCTGTGACATGTGTAATTCCAGCTTACAGTGGCAGAAATACCTGTGTGCCTAATTTTAAGACTGTGGCTTGAAAAACATAGTATAAAGAACAAACAAAAAAAACCCACAAAAAACAGAGATTCTGATTCATAGCTTTAGAGATAAACTACAGAACTTTTTCAATTAACTAATTTTTTCATGGAGGTTCAGGTGTCAGTCAGGAATAGATAATGTATGGGTAACGTGTGTTTTTCCTTCAACAGTTCTGTTCATATGGAAGAAGCCTCTGTGATACAGGGAGGCCAGGGGGTTATGGTCCAGAACTGGCCTACTGTGTCTAGTGCTGCTGGAGGTAAGACTGGGTAATCATGTTTAACCACATCTAATGATAAATGATGGTCAGCTAAGTAATGACTATGAAAGCTAACAATTCAGGCAAAACATTGCTAACTGCTACTGACTGTGACCAAAGCTAATAACACTAACTTTCACTTTACTAACCATGTCAGTAACACTGAGAAATTCAGTCATGTCTGGAATGTAACATTAGTGTAGCATGGCAGAAGAGGAACAAAGTGATACTACCATTTTTCCTGATGTAGTGTAAATCACACTAACCATGCAGAGCTCATCCACAAGCAGAAGCTGGTTTGTGGAATGAAGTGAAATTCTGTTCTCACTTCTTCTGCGCTTATTGCTGTGGCAAACAGGACTGTTTGCTCAATTTTTCCAATGTCAAGTGACTCAGTGTGACATGGAATCAGGCCAAAACATTATCACCCATAAAGTCTAAATCAGAAAAAGACAAGAAAGAGAGAAAACAGGGCAGTGGAGGCTACTAAATTGCTTCTGTCAAATAATTGGACAAATACTGATATGGACTGACCAGAAAAGAACATGGTTGTTTTAGTTTGGCTTTCTTTCCAGTGGTGGGGTCAATCTCAGTTCTGGACTGAGATTCTGCTTTCTTCATTCTGTTATTTTTGTTATCACTGACTAGGGTGAATGTCGTGGGTGGAAGTTGTAAATGTAGGGGCACTGGGACTGCTACTGGCGCTCATGACACAATAATGTACTGCAAACTGAAGATGGGAACAGCTCCCTTCTGGTTTAGAAAAATGTGTACTATTTGAAGTGAAGTAGTGGGAAGCAGCAGGAGGTTGCTGTCTGTTCAGTTAAGAGATTCAATCCAGGTTAGAGAGGATGGGTTGCTAGGATTCAGGACAATCCAATGACTCAAGGCAGAGAGAAAGAAAGAAAGATTGAGAAAGACAGGTTGTCGTCATATGAGGTTCATACATGAGTTCTGGAAGGAGCCTCAAGGAGGAGCACAATGCCTTTATGAAGCATGATGGGTTGAGGTGGGGCCTCACATCATGTGACATCTCTGCAGTATTGATTTCTTTGTCTCACTGCAGAGCTTTTGCTTGAATATTAGATCTGGTTTCCTGGCACAGGAAAGGACATGCAGTGCTTGGTATTTGTGACACACTACCACGGCTGGGGGCGTTGCCAAAGCTCTGCTCACATGCATGGGACTTGGTTTGGTATATGTAGGCTCGCAGTTAGTGGTAAAGCTTAATGATGGTGAGAGAGAAATTTAAACCAGCAGACCCCCTGAGGATGTGCAGTTGCTAGGGCCTGCTGCTCGGCCTGGTTGTTAGGGGAGTGACTTGTTGCTAGGAGAGTGCACTCCATCAGCAGCTTTGCCTGGGTGTCAGTGAGCAACAGTGAAGGAGATGGTTTCCTGGGCAACGGTTCACATTCTGAGCTAAATGTGAATAGGGAGAAAGGGAGCGATGGTGACCTACATGAAGGCATCTGCTTTAGAGCTTGGGGAAGTGGGAATCCTGCTAAATTCAGGTTGCATGCATGCATGAGTCTATAGGGAAACTTCAGCAATGCGATCCAAACTAATAGTGAGCATTATGAGTATGCTAAGGTGTATGAGATACTTCTACTTATAGTTGTGCATTCACATATATTTATATTCGGAATGCATATACAAAATCTCACTGCATCTTGTTACATAAGGCCAAGGTTAAACACAAGTCTGCCCATCTATTTGTCCATGCATTATCATTAACCATTTTATCCCGGTCAGGGTCATGCCGGTTTGGAGCGGAATCACTAGGTGCCAGGCTAAGACACTACACCCTGGATGGGACACCAGTCCACTGCAGGGTGGACACACATGTAAACAATCACACTTACATGCATACAGTATGGACAATTTAGAATCACAGATTGTTCATTAATAGTTTTATTTGTGCACTAATTTAGAGCCAACACTTAATCTGTGCTGTCAGAGGAAACTGAAACACCTACATTACCACCAAGGAGAACTGGGGAGACACTGAGAGGAACAAGCAAACAATTCAGACTGATCTGGATTTAAGCTCACACTGTGCTACTGCCCCCCACCCCCCCAAAATACAAATCTAAAGATACAACTAGTGTGTTGTCCAAATAATAACACCACAACAGGCATATACAGACATAGATATGTCAATTTTGGCATTGCTATTTGGATAGTGGTCAGTAAATATGGAAATGTGGACGTGACCATGAGGCAGTGTCAGTGCTAAACTCAAATACAGGGCATCTCCAGTATCTATGATCCAGATATCAACCTAATCCCATACCAGATGTTTTTCTTGTAATATATAGACACACAAAAAGGCATTTCTCTTCTGCTCTCATAGGCACATACAAAAAATTACATGTATTTGCACAGACACAGACATGCAAGCTGCTGCATTTCCTTGCCTCATAGAAAACGATTTCAGAGCTGTATGCTTTGACAGCTGGCTTACTGACACACGCTCTCATATATGCTCACATGTACTCATTGCCACACTTATATGCTCAAACACTCAGTACAAAGTATAGCCTCAGTAATATAGCCATCATTCACAAAGACAGGCTCACTGACACACTTACACAGAGGTTTTCAATGATACTCAGTTTTTACACATGTCCACAGACACACTTAAAATCGTGCATGCAATCATAGAGAATTTACAGATACTTCTTTTTGCACATTAACTTGTTACAGTAACTAGAATGTTGCACAGTGCCACAATAATACACATAGACCAATTAGAGCCAGGGCAATATCAATATATTTGTATTTCTGTATTTTTGACTACTGTACTACTGGTACAGTAATTTTAAACAGCATTTAAAAATTACATGGTGTTTCTTCAAATCATTTCTGAAACATGATGAAATGTTAAAATTGAATTTAAAAAAAATTAAATTACCTATGACTTCACATCTTTGTTTGTCACCATGAACACCAGTACAGTACATAGAATAGAATAGAATAGAATAGAATAGAATAGAATAGAATAAACCTTTATTATCCCACAAATGAGAAATTTAGGTGTTACAGAGCTCTTATAACAAACGGAATATAGGAGAAGAACAAATAGGTTAGTTGGAAGGACAAGTAAGTTAATAATCTATATACACAAAATAACCCTATATACATACGCAAACAAAAAAATTTACATGTAAGTGTCAAGAGAAATTAAGGGTAATCTGATTTCTCCCCCATGAATTTCATTCTAATTTCACTATAATTTTTCATTGGATAGCTGGTTTACAAATATTTGTTCACTGGAAAAGGCTATCTGTCTGAAATGATTATGGAAAAACCTTCAAAAATAAGTTACTCTCTCTTTGGCTTTCAGAAACCAGACTGGGGGAGCTAAAATGAAAAAGATACCATTATTATTATATGTATTTGTTAATTTGTTTGTTTGTATGAGACCATTGATGACATACAATTTTAGATCATTTTTTATAATATTTACTGATTCCTAGAGCAGGACATGCTTACCGTATGAGTTTGAGGAAAGTAGAACTGATGGATCTGAACCAGGAACCTTCAGATCGCATTGCAATATTCCTAAACTCTACTCACTACTGTGAGTATGGTGTAGTGTTGTATTTTGTTAGTTTATGTTTACCCACAGTTATGAGTTTTATTTTATAATATAATAGCCTCTGTATAAGTGTCAATGATTAATAGTCACAGACAGAACAATCTTTAAGTGGGGTTATAATAATTATATTACACTTTATGTAGCTGATAATCTTGTTTGTACATCCCAGTATCATAAATATAAGTTAATGAAAGGATCCCCAAATTCCAGTACATTCAGACTCAAAGTTAATAATGCATTAGCTGAGATCCCCAGCACTTCCTGTGGTCAAAAAATGTTAGCAGTGCAAACGTAAAAAGTAAGTACGCATTATATACATCACCAAATTGTTTTATCATTAAAGTCGTTGCATTTATTACATAGATATTGTCAGTGTCGTAAGACAGCCAAATGCCACAGAAAGTGATGTGTGTGCCACTTATAGCCAAAAGGAAAGCAAACAAGATATATACTCTCCAACTTTATTTCTTTCACATTGCTAATGTATGCAGCACTCTGTGTGTATGTGTGTAGAGCTACAAAATCCATCATTACTTATTTCAGCATGTACAGTGTGTAGACTGACATTCAGATAGCAATAAAAAAATATATATCGAGAGCAAGAAACTTTGTTATCATGTTTTTGTGGAGTGTGTGAGGTAACCATGTGTGTATGTGTGTGTTTGTGTGTGTAGCAAGAAAGTCCACCACTGTTAAGTACATTTGCTCTGCACGTGATGTTAATATGTGCTGCATGTGACATTACCATTCTAGCTTCTCCAAGCCAAGATCAATTTTTATTTTTTTATTTTTTTTTATATTTTATATGTAGCTTTTTGGGAGTTTAACGCATACTGAGAGGTAGCTGTGTACCAAATTTCAAATCTGTGGCTTGAAAAATGAAGCTACATATAAACAAGAAACACACAAAGATTCAGCTTTATTGAAATAAAGATTTGTATGATTTTCACTTCGTGCCAATGAAATGTTTAGTAGAGGGGCACTCAAGTGAAAGCGGGTGTGTCTGTGTTTCCATTATGTGTGTATGTAAATGTTTGTATTGTATATAATCTGGCAAAAAAGTATTTTCAGTATTTTAATTCATTTCAAGTACTTTTCAAATTTTATTTAAATAGTAACTGTTTTCCTCATGTTTCACACCTATTGGGGTCTAAAATCTGTTTCTGTTTTAATAATATTCAATTTAATTAATAATATAGTAGGTACCACCATGGTCTGACACCATCTGAGCCATTCATGTATAAGTTTGAATCTTGATCTTTCAGTGTGGGATTATCTTGTTTTCCTTATGTTGATATGGATTTCCTCCCACAATCCAGACACATGTGGTAAAAGTTAATTTGTAACTTTAAATTTCTGTGTGTGTGTGTGTGTGTGTGTGTGTGCGTGTGCACGCATAGAAGTATGTGTATATAACTTCCCTGTAATACTGGAGTCCTGTGTTCCATATTAAGTATAGCCAACTGCCATGTGCTTTCAGGACAAGCTCTATCATGATAGAGTGATGCATATTTTCTTATTATTAAAATATAAATTTTACTAGAGTTTAAACAGCTACCCTTACATGATCAGAAGTATGTGGACATGCTTACTAATTAATGGGTTTTGCTATTTTAGCCACACCCATTACAAATAGGTGCATAAATTTGAGCATACAGCTATCCAGTCTCCTTAGGCAAACATTGGCACTAGAATGGGTCATACTGAGGAGCTCAGTGACTTTCAGTATGGTGCTGGCATAGAATGTCATACTTTCAACAAGTCAGTTAGTCAAATTTCTGCCCTACTAGTCCTGTCCTGGTAAAAAGTTAGCTCTGTTATTGTGAAGTGGAAAATTCTAGAAGCAGTTTGAATTTGAAGTTGGCTGTTGTAAGCTTCATGAAATGAGTTTCTGTAGTCCAGCAGCTGCACATAAGCCTAAGATCACCATTCACAATACTAAAGATCTTCTGGAGTGGTGCAAAGCACCCTTCCATTGAACTCTAGAGTGATGAATCATGCTTCACTACATCTGGAAGTCAGACAGATGAATCTGGGTTTGGCAGATGCCAGGAAAACAGTACCTGCCTGAATGCATATTGAAAACTGTAAAGTTTGGTGGAGAAGGAATAATGGTCTGGGGACTATTGTTCATGGTTTGGTCTCGGGCCCTTAATTCCAGTGAAAGGAATCTTAATGCTACAGCATATAAACACATTGTAGACCATAGTGTGCTTTAGCTTTGTGGCCACAGTTTGGGAAAGCTCCTTTCATGCTCTAGGATGCCTGTGCCCTAAGCACAAAGCAAGCTCCATAAACACATGGTTTGCCTAGGTTGGTGTCGAAGAACTTGAGTGGCTGCACAGAGCCCTGACCTCAACCTCACTGAACACCTTTGCGAAGAATTGAAACATCCAGCATCACCCAGGCCTTCTTGCACAACATCAGTGCCCAACCTTAATGATGCTCTTATGTGTGAATGGGCTTAATTTTCCACAGTCACTGTCCTAAATCTGCTGGAAAGCCTTTCCAAAAGAGTGGAGGCTGTTATAGCACCAAAGGAAGAACAGCTCCACATTAATTTCCATGGGATTGCAATGGGATGTTCAGCAAGCACACATGGGTGTGGTGTTTGTGTGCAGTAGTATATTTTTACTTACATTTCTGGGTTGTTCTCCACAATTTAACTTTTATAAACACCCCAAAAGCTTCAAGTCTAAAGTTGGTATACCAATAACACAAAATTTAAAAGATACAACTGACATAACTGAAAATGCAGAAACACATAAATTTGCTGCCATTTTATTATTATACCATATCTCTATATGTTTCCATATGTATGTGTATGCATGTGAATTTCTGTGCATCAGTGATAGGAAACACCCATCTAGAAAGATTACTAGATTACTACAAAGTAATCTCACACTGTTGCCATACTTATGTGTGTGCTAAAATAATACATAACCTATTGCAGACTTACTATGGTTGAAGAAAGAGAATGTGAACAGTACTGCTTATGTCTGAAACTGTACAGACTTTTAATATCTATGATGTGCATTGCTGGAGACCTTTTTCTTACGTCACTTGAATGATTTAGTCTATGATTAGAAACTCTTTCTGAACTCCTCTGCTGTGCAGTTTTCTTCAGATTATACAGGACAATCCAGCCACAGAGGACTGACCAGACACAGAGAACTGAGCAAACACAGAAAATCCACTGTTAAGGGAAGAGTGACATTATTCTTCTTTAACCAGTTCCTACCATGAACCAATCAAATTTGCTAACAAAAAAGATAGTGACCTCTATCAGGATTTTACCTTAAAAGTTGCTAGCTTTGCATGTTTTAGGATTGGTCTTGCTATAGATGCTTTGATCAGATACTAAACTTGAATTGGCTAGAATAAGAATTTGAATTGCTCCCATACAGCAAAGTATGCATAAATCATAATTAGGGGACAAGTGAAATCATCATATTGGATAAACTCAATTGTGCTGCATTATGATCAGCATTGGCCAGTAGCTGAAACAGGTCAAATCAATTGGGCCGATTACTTGTCATTCATAAACTCTTGTTTATCAGAATCATTTCCTTTTATTTCTACTTCCAACTGCCAGAGTCTTCCTGGTAGGTTTATAACATCATGCCATATTTCAAGTCTCTTCAAGTATCGATAAATAATGCTGGCCTCTAACAGATGTCTAGCTCTGATTTTGCTACAGCAGGCAATTTTAAAAACCTCTCAGTGCAGAACAGACGCACTGCTATGAGCTAAGTATCTACATGGCTTAAATGTGCTGATCTTGGCAAACTTTTTAACACATGACAGTTCTGTCAGAGCAGAGATGGATTCTCACTAGGTACCCATGCTGTAGCCACTTATAAAAACAGCAGACAGCTGCGCTTTAGTTTGTATGTGGTGTAGATTTCTGGTAAGATTTGTAGTTTTGACTGTATAAGGGATTAGAGTTGGGACTTGTACTTGTGCAGTATGAAGCACAGAATAAAATGCAATCGTTTTACACACAGTCGGCCCAGGAAAGAAACACAGCAGTTCATTTATATACAGTGTTGAGAACTGAGCAACCAGAGACCATGAACATCACCTTCATGCCAAAGAGCTTCTCTTTTTATTATTTTGCATTGGGTTTAAAAATACCCTTGTTTCTTACTGTCAGTGCTTTTCTTTGCTCTTTCCTCTTACTGTCTCTACCTCCCTGACTCGTTCTCCTCTTCAGTCTTTTGCGATAATGTCAGTCAGAATTCTGACATCAGAATACAAATGGGTTTTTAAGATCAAAGATCAAAAGAATTTATTTGTCACATACATGGTTACAAAGAATACCATGTAGTGAAATGTGCTGTGATTCAACAGTAGACTGCGTGTGGTTCCATTCCATGAGTAAATAAACAACCAAACAACCAAACAACCAAACATTGAGAAGAAAACAAACAAATAACAAATAGATAGATAGATAGATAGATAGATAGATAGATAGATAGATAGATAAAACGAATAAATAAAACAGTGAGGGGAGCGGTCAATTGATATTGTGCCAGGATTGTGATGGCATGTCTGGGTTCAGAAGTCTTATGGCCTGTAGATAGAAGCTCCTCCAGAGCCTCTCTGTTCTAGCCATAATACTTCTGAAACGTTTGCCTGATTTCAGCAGGTCAAATAGGTGATTGCTGGGATGAGAGAGGTCACCGATGATCATAGTTGCTCTGGTCCTGTATCTCCTGGTGTAATTTTCCTGTAGGGGTGGCAGATCAGATCTGGTGCAGCGTTCCGCTGCCCGGATCACTCTCTGCAGTGCTTTGATGTCACGAGCACAGCTATTCCCAAACCAGGAGGTGATGTCCTGAGTTAGGATGGTTTGTACAGCACCAGAGTAGAAAGTTTTCAAGATCGCCAGAGAAACCTGAAGCTTTCTCAGCTGTCTGAGGTGGTAAAGATGCTGCTTTGCTTTACTGGCTTATTTGTGGCTTTACTGAAATGTACTGTAGTAGTATAAGGATAAGCAAGCTGGTATGGATGGTATGACCTTTGGCCATTTCTGTTTTGGGGTCACATGCAAGGATGGGAAGATTTTCCCAGGGTAGGGAGATAAAAAATGACCATCTGAAACTGTCCATATTAATACAAGTACATTAATATACAGTACTTGTACCCTTAGTTTTCATTTACAACCCTTCAGGTACAGGGAGGACAGGAATCTAAAAGGAAAGAAACTAAAATTGCAGGTAAATGTAGAAGGCATGAGCATGCACCTGCAAGAACATGTAGAATTTTCACTGTGTGCACAGCTGGATATCAGCACCAGTTTCACAGAGGCTGTAGGCTTAATAATGAGGAAGTTTTCTCTGGCTTTTCACAGCTCACACAAATGAACTGACAGAAGCACATACAATTTACACACTGAGCTTTTCACAAGCAGGAAGAAACAGATTGGAACCAAATGGATTCTGGAGTCTTTTAAATAAATACAAGTTGATTAAAAGCTTTATAAATTTTCTGGGCTAAGGCCATATCTGAATATTGCAGTAAGAATGAGGTCAGAGCTATGAAGGGAGCAGCACTGTTGGTGAAAGCATTGCATTGCATATTGAACAAGATGTATATTGCCGTGCATTATATGTTTTGGGTGGAAGACAGCATTGTGTGTTACCCTTTTGGTATCAAGGACACTGGGTGATTCGTTAGTTACCAAGTACAGCAAACTTCCATAGTCAGCAGATACTGAATGAGGCATGTTAGCAAAGGATCGACTGTGTAATCTCCTGTCTTTTTTATAATCATCTTAATCTTGAATTATGACTAAATGCAGAGTGACTTTTACTGGCCTCCCCAAAATAATTTTTATGAGATTCAATGCAGAACCAACCTTTGCAGGCCAAAATTATGCAGGGTTGGGTTTTTAGAGGAATACATGCATGGCCATGTTTTAACAGGAGCCATCTTAAACAGTTTCCTTTCGCAGTGTCTATTTAGGTCTGTTTATCTTGCTATGGAGATGAGTTCTTTAACATTCACCATCCAGCCTTAACCCATCAATGGACACACAATGAATCAGATCTATACCTGATTTGTCAGACAATAGTTTGTGCTTGCATCTGGGTTTGTGCATGCTTTCTTGCCATACTAAATGGGTTATAGTGCATAAATGTTTTCCTCTGCACACAACATCTTAGCTTTCAAGTATTCCATATTGCTCTGTTTATCACTCATGCTGCAGACCTGTGCAATCTGGCTTTGAAAGCTAAGCAGCATTAAGTCAGGGGTAGGACAGAATTTCCCTTTTGGCTGCTAGCAAGAGGCAGCCATGCCTTATATTCTCCCCACAAACGTAGTTCAAGAATCTTGTATAAATATTATTTAAAAATCTTGAGGGCACAAAGGTGAGCGATGGAATTTAGAAACTGTACAATAAAAATCTTTTGCATGTTATATAGTAAGTTTTTTTTGTTAAAAACAAAGTAGCTTAATTGTATAAGGTGTGTTGATCAAAAAGGAAGGTCTAATTTTATTTGCCTTGCACCAATTGTTGACAACAGAAAGTTCAGACTGCGCTATCGCCCCATGAAAGTGGGAATGCAGGTAAAGAAGAAGAGAGCACTGATGGAGATCATCACATGATGGTTTTCTCCCTTTCTCTGTCACAGATGCTGAGGGTGGAGAGGTGTCTCCCCCAGTGGGTGCTGGAATCAACAGTAACAGCTGGCACTTCCGCTATGGCCCAGGCCCTGGCTACTGCGCCCCACAGCACCTTAAGCCTGGTGATATCCCTGAAGCCTTCCTCATCCCTGGCTCCCCTGCCATCATATCAATCCGCCAAGATCAGGGTGTCCTGGATGATAAGGGTGACTTCATCACCTTTGGCAAGAAGGATGAGACAAAGAAGAAAAAGAAGAAGAAGAAGGGAAAAGACAAGAAGGAGAAGGGCAAAGATGAAGGCGATGAGTAGAAGATGTCTTTCAAACAGAGCGATCAATTACAGTGCAGCGATAATAAAGCTGAAACATAAAAAGGAGAGCCTCCCCGATCCTTATCACTGAATAAGCTGCATCCCTTAAAATGACTTCTCAAATCCAGGGTAACCCCTTACTCTTGGACAAATTTAATATCCATTGGCATAAAGGTAAATAAATATCCTTTACAATACTGATTTCACTTAATCCTGTGAACAAAGATCTGTAGTTAGGTTTCAGCATGAAGATAGGAATGTAGGCAATACTCAGCATTTTCTGGTTGGGACGATGGAGTGACAGTTCCAGAAACAGAAGAAGAGCCTTCAAGCCCAGTGTTTAAGTAGACTGGCCAGACTAATGCCATGAGGTTACTGATCAACAACTGCAGACCTTTCCTGGAGCCACCTTGAAGAAGCTGGGAAAGCCCCATCACTATGCTATCAATACATGTGAAACCCGGTCCTACCCATAAACTGCAGTAGTTTTTAAGCCATCTTCTGCTAAAGTTGGAGGAAGAAGTAAATTGTCCAGCCCCATTCTTCTCAATTTTCCATACCCCCTCACCTCTTTGGGAAGCTCTCCTTCAGGCCCTTCTTATCCCTCCCTGTATGTATGATATATACCGTGCTCTGATTCCTTTATATATTTACAGTGATCGGAAGAGATCAGAAAAAAAGTGTTATGCTACTGCTTTTGAATAAAATTTAAACACTTTTTTAAAAAAGAAAAACAAATGAAAAGTCATGTAAATACCGGGCAATTTATGACAAGCAGCAGGGTCTCAAAGAGCTTTGTGCCAGTCTACACTTGCAGCTTCCTCTTTGTGACTTGGTTTAAGCATAGAACCAGATGGCAAATACACAGACCTGAAATCCTCTACATCGGACTCAGCCCAAGAACTCAGTGAAGGACATTTATTGACACTTCTTTCAAGCTTTTTGTGGACATATCAAACACCACACACAAACACACACATATGCATATGTACACGTGGCTGTTATTTTCTCCCATACCTGCGGAGAAGTGCTGCAGTCCTCAGGGCTGGAAGCAGGGTTTTTGGATGGATCCTGTAAAATACCAGGAATGTTGCAAGCTCCTCACTTTCTGGCTGTTCCCTTCATGTTTTTGTTCTGAATGTTTTAATACTGGTTGTTATGAAAAAATAGCTTTCCTCCTATTCCATGCCCTTTCAGCATTTTCCACTTCAGAGTCCAATGGGGCCTTTATGATTGCTGTTGTCACCATGACCTGTGATGCTATGCATGGATCACTTCCTTCTGAAGCAGACACACCGTTTTTGGACAGTGGACTGTGGTTCAGGACTCTTTGTTTACTGCAGTAGAATTCTTGCAGAGATACTGCAATGCTTTAACAATGAAGAAGTTGACAGATATGACACTCACGCTTAAGTGTGAGTGTGTCAACTTCTCCAATTTATATTTGAGGAATAACAGTGCAGATGAAATTTGAGATGTTTGAGCAGCTTTATTTTCTTGTTTTTATTTCTTTTCATGCTAAACAATCGAAAGCTATTCTGATGTACGTCTGCCGAAATTCACCAATCAGAAGTAGAAGAGTAGTATTTTGACTGCATTGGGACTGTACTGCTTTCTGTTTCCTCTCTCCTTCTATGTCTGCAGGCATCCTAGAGACTCGGTTTTGTACTGTCAGATCACTAAGCGGCTGTTTGCATGTTATAATCAATTGAAACAGATACAATATATAGATTACTATATATAGATAGATCATTTTGTTTTTCATTATTTTTCTTCCATTAATCACATAGATGCATATATTCTCTTCTAAAATACTAAGCATATTTTACACACTTACACACATATACATAACCAGGCATCACATGGTTTTCTCCTGTTGGCATTAACTTTAATTCATCTTATAGATATGTGTAATGCTATAGTGTAATGCTCTTAAAAACAAATTTCATTTTTAATTTTGTATGATTTCTGAGAACTAACAATAATAACGTTTTCTTCTGAGTTAAGCTTTGAAGCGATGATGATCTAACAATGTAAAATAAATGTCATGTAAATCTGAAGTCTTTATGCGCTTAAGAACAAATCTTACCTTTCTCCCATTAAAAACAGAAAAGATAAATGAAAAAAGTTCAAAGAATAAAAAATTGCCAAAAAAAGTGTGTGCTCCCTATGCTTGTGTTTGGTGTGTACCCATGCAACCCCCAACTGTGAATGGGAGCCCAATGCTCCAGGCTGTTGACCATGACCACACAGGTCCATACTAGAATCTTTTTGTACACACAAGCTGCTCTTTGTTTGTTGTAACAGTGAATTAGTGACTATTTTTAATTTTTATCAATACTGGTTATGTGTTTTGTTTATAAATCACAAATAAAGTTTTCTTTATTAAATATGTGAATCTGAATGCTTCTATACAACATTCTTACACATTATGATTAGTATGCAATGGGGTTAATTTGAAAGTTGGGCTCAAGGACTGGTAATAAAACTTTGATATTTTGTTCTTTTTGGAAATATAAAGTAAAAATGTTCATTTGATAATTACATTGTGGATGCTGGAAAAGTAAAGGACTAGAAGTGTCAGTTGTGTATCTGTACAGAGCTGCCCTTTGGTAGTATTTGATCAATGTGTGGACAATAAAATGATGGTCTCACCAGTGTTAACGATTAAGTTTAATTCAGTGTAGATAAAAACTCACTGCCCAAAGCTATGTGAGGAACAAATATCATACACTGCTTGGCCAAAAAAAGTCACACACTAATATTTTGTTGGACCACCTTTAGCTTTGAATAGGCCACACATTCACCGTAGCATCATTTTGATAAGCTTATGCAATATCACAACATTTATTTCCATCCAGGGCTGCATTAATTTTTTTGCCAAGATCTTGTATTGATGATGGGAGAGTTAGACTGCTGCATAAAGTCTTCTCCAGCACAAAATCCCAAAGATTCTCAATAGGGTTAAGGTCTGGACTCTGTGGTGGCCAATCCATGTGTAAAAATGATGTCTCTCCCATGCTCCCTGAACCACTCTTTCATAATTTGAGCCTGATGAATCCTTCCATTGTCATCTTGGAATATGCCTGTGCCATCAGGGAAGAAAAAATCCATTGATGGAAAAACCCAGTCATTCAGCATGTTCAGGTAGTTAGCTGACCTCATTTTTTGGGCACATAATGTTGCTGAACCTAGACCTGACCAACTGAAGCAACCTCAGATCATAACACTAAGTTAAATCCAAGTGGTGACTTTTTTTTTGACCGGGCAGGGAATATTTTTGTTGAGAATATTGATTGAATTCTACTTTTCTGATCAATTATTAAGTTCACATCCATCTTCTCACCTTTATTAAGAATGGGCCTGCTCTGTTTCTCCTTTCAATATTTCTCTAGATTAAAAAAAAAAAAAAACTTGAAGTCACCTTAATGCAGTCCAGTTTTGCATTTGACTTTATTGCATTATACTTGAAACTGAAGTGACTGCTTTGAAACTTTAAATTAAATACTTTTGATTATGCAGCATTTAAATTAAAGTTGAAATGTGAAAAGACTTTAATCTGTCACATGGTACATGAATATGTGAAATCACTGACTTAGGCTGCATAAGATAATGCTGAAATCAAGTAGCTTTCCCAGCACATTTATGTATGTATGTATAAGTTACTCCCTTAGTAACAGTCAACATGATTTACATTTTTTTCAATGAGAAAGTCAGCAAACATTCTGAACCCTTATATTTTGCCTGCAAGCAAAGCAATTTTTTGAATGCATAAATTATTCTGTGAAAACATATAAAAATTGTTGTCAATGGATAACACTATAACAACTGGCAAAAAACTAGCAGTAACATAATGTAATAGTGTTTATTATTATTTGACCTCCCATCCAAGCCTATTGTTAAAGACAACCTCAGAAAAGCTGAACCTCATGTTGAGAATGAAAACCATCAGGTAAGGCAGGGAAAGCTTCTCAGTGGATACCCATGTAAGAGGGCTTAAACATTACATTACATTAAAATAAAATGTTACATTAAAATAAAATTGCTGGACATCTGTTCTTTTCATGATTATTCTCTAAAGCATATTCAAATTTGTCATCTATGTTTGCTCTTACATGAGTCACAGTCCCCAAGGTAACCAGGAAATAGCAGGTATTTCTGGCAACTACACCCAGCTCTGATGCTAAATAAAATTCAACTGGTCTGATTTCTTTAACTTCCCAACTGAAGTAATGTTTGTACCTCCTGTTAAAATCAATGCTAATAATCCATAAAACCTTACATTTTTGTTACCTCTGCTTCATTTTAAGTCTATTTCAAGATGCATTCCTCTTTATAAAAATAGACAGAATTAGACCTCATTTATAAATAGGAATACTTTGTTGTGGCAGTTGAATTTTTGAGCTATATTTTTGGAAACAGTTTCAAAAGGGTACATTTGGTTATTTCTTTGACCTTATTTAAAAACCTCTAAAAATCTATGCAGTGTTTGATCCATTTCAAAAGTACCTTACTAACCTTATGAAATGGGTATAAACACATATTTGCAGCTTAGAAAAATGTTTAATTCAGCACACAGAAGCAACACTGAAAAAGTGATAGCAGATAAGTTATTCATTAAATTGTACCCAGCAAAAAATGCAGCTATGTAGATGGCTAAGACATCAGAATCAAAAGAGAAGCAGCAGGAGTAGCAGCAAAAACAACAGCAACAACAGCCATAATTCATAATAATACAATTATAATTACAACAACAATAATAACAATAGGACAGCACTTGAACTATCCCTTTAGACCTAAGGTTGAAACCTGCTGCGCCTATATATCTGTGTAGGCTTTCCCACCACAGTCCAAAGATGTGCTTCAGAAGAACTGATGACTCTAAGCAGCAGCATGTTGTGTATGAATGTCTGTGTCTGCTCAGGGACTGGGTTTGGGACTGGGTTTTTTTGAGACAATATTTTGCTTTTTCTGTGTCATGTGGTCTAAAAAGCCCAGATAACTTTGCCTAAATGAATATACTGTAATTTCTAACATCAGTGATTGTTCTGCTATATCATTCAACAGTCACAGTTCCAACCCTTGAAGTATATTCTTTCCAGATTTCCAGAAAACTTGGGATATTTTCTAAAATGCAATAAAAACAGCCACAGTTCCATCCCTTGAAGTATATTCTTTCCAGATTTCCAGAAAACTTGGGATATTTTCTAAAATACAATAAAAACAAAAATCTGTAAGTTCTCTTAAACCTTTATTTAACTGACAAAAGTACAAAGAAATTACTTTTAATGTTTTGGCTGACCAATTTGATTGTATTTTATAAGTAGTCTCTAAATTTGTCTTTCTCTTATTCTTTATTAGTTCATCTGTTTAGTTTATTGTGCATTTTGGCCCAGGAAGAACTACACTTTGTTCTTTCTTGTACATCTGTATATGGCAGAAAGCCAGTAAAGTGAACTTGAGCTTATATACTGTACTATCCTGACACTATTAGTCAACCTGGAAAAGAGATCATAAACATCTGATGAACATCATAAGGAAAGTTAGCAGTATTAAGTATGTCATCACATATTCAGCAAAATTCTGTAAACACAAGTTCTTGTTTACAGTGTATGTGGGAATAGCATGAATAGTCTGTAAACTTTTTACTGGTTATTTGCAGTTACATTTAGTGGATGTGTGCTTATCTGTTAGTTTCAGTTCTAAAGCTATAGCATTAGAACTGTTCTTAAGTAGGATCTGGACTATGACTGTTTGGAAAGTAGGAATAAACAACTCTTATCCACCATATCAGCTTGATGGATCTCTATGAATTTAATGCCTTTTAATTATTGAATCAAGACTATCAAGATCATTATTAATGTTTTTTATATATGGGCTAGTGTTAAGGGTCATGAACTGCATTTACACTCTATGATTATCTGGAGACCTACAGGAATGTAAGACAATAAAAAAGCTGGATCATGTGAGGCACAGGGGGAAAAGAGCAGCCCTGGTGTTTGTTAAGTTTCTAAGGATTTCAACTAGCTACTTCCTCTGCAAAATTCTGCCTGCCAATTTCCCCTTGCAGTCCTCCTGGTCTAACTAGCTATGCATCATATTTCAGCAGAAGGGTGCTGTCCAGAAAGCTCCAGAATCATATTGTATGGAGCCACCTAGTGTCCATTAGTAGTTCAGCTGGGAACATGAAGGTAAAGTCCGTTTATGAAAAGTTTTGATTTTTAGGCTCAATGTCAGTTTAAATCTGCTCATTTGAAGTTACTTAACTAAATTTAAAAAAAATAATAAAAAAATAAATAAAAAAAAACTTAAAGGATTAAAAGGGGTACATTTAAGTAGTTCTATGCACAGGCCACCAAAACTGATCTTTATAAAGGAGGCAGCATTAACAGGACAGCATGTGACATGGGATGTGTATGTGTAAGGTATGAAAAGAAGAGTAAGCATGCAAGGATGTGGTTCCAAGAGCACCATCTTGGGCATGGAAGGCATTTCAAAAAATGTAATTTGGGAGATGGACCACATGAAATGGGTAGGTAAAGGTAGTACACAAGGAATTGCTACATGTTTCAGAGACAAGGGACATATAAGTATTGATTTATTAGTGAACTTTTCTCCTTCGCAAAGTCATGTAGCCATTATATTTACTTACCCCTTTACCCCTTTATTTATTTATTTATTTACAGTATAAATATTGAATTACTATGAGACCTGCCTTCCTTGTCTGTTCCCTGTATTCTGCTCACTTGAAAAGTTCAGAATTTATCACTCCTTTTATGTCAGCCATTTTTGAGAACTGCCTGTTCTTTACATTGGATGTTTGCAGCTCAATTTATTTTCCCAGACATTCTTAATAGCATACATGTAGAAATATTGGAATGCAGCTCCTTTAAGCTTTTTAACTGCATTTCAGTTATTCAAATAACTGCTTTTTGTATAAATATGATGAGTAAAAAATATCTCTAACTCCAGTTTTGAAATACTTTAGCATTTACTACTTCTACATAGCATGTGGCATGGGGGCTACCTGAAAACAGCCCAGCTGGCTTTGGCTTTGGTCCACATAAAATCAGATTCTGAAGTATCTTGTTAACATGTTTCAGCTCCAATACACTTACTTATTTCTGAAATGGTTTCAATTCTTTTGAACTTTCCACTTCGGAAGTGATTTTTATTCTTTGCAATGCAAACCTCTACCTGTGAAAGGACAATGGACCGAAAGAGGCGTTATGTTGAGCGTTACTTTAACTACTTTATGCGAACGTGTATTTCCCAGAGTAAATTTTGCTCACGTCAAGAGTATTTTTAAATATTTATATTTAACCTCCGTCTCTATGCAAAGAGGAATTTTGAAAACGCATATGCAGTTCATGTGCAGCGCTGCTAGTGTCGCTGTCCAGCACAACAACTTGCTGGCTGCTGAAGGAGTTCCAAACAGAGAGGGGGCATTCTTGTTAAATGTAGAAGGGAATCAATGTTCGTCATCAGTTTATTCTCTTTAAAAAGAAGGTGAACATCAGTGCAATCATCCCTTTAAAAAAAAAAAAATGTGGAAACCTTCTCTAGGAAGTTCGTTGCTTGTATTAATTTATTCCTAAGTTGGAGAAATGCTTTATGTTCTGCTTAAAATGAACGACGACCGGATTTCAAAACATTTGACATTCAAAATGATTTACGCCTTTTTTTTGTGTTTTAAATACATTTCACCACTCAAATTCATCAGCCATCGAAATTTCATCATATTCTCTTTCAAATTACTGACTAAGGTGCTGAAATGCCGGTTGTAAAAATCCACCTATCTTCAACCGCTTTATCCTAGAAAGGGTCGTCCGGTATAATAATAATAATAATAATAATAATAATAATAATAATAATAATAATAATAATAATAATAATGTGTTTTAACTATAAATTCAATCACGTCAGTAAAGAGTCAACAAATGACAGCTAAAATCTGATTTAAAATTCTTCGGTTTTTCTGTTAGCTGGATAACAAATATTATAAGGTGTAAATGCTGTTCGAATCTCGTACAAGACAGAAGTATGTAGAATTTACTTCAATCTGATATCCTTAATTAAGGTTATGCTTACTGAAGAACTTTTGCGCATCTGGTTCAGCAGTTAAATTTTTACACTAATCTGAGTTTATAGCATCGATGTGGATGATGTTGACGCAATCTCTAAAAAAAAAAACAGTTACAGTAAAGATATTTAAGGGATTGCTTAAAATTTAGATAAACATGGGAGGTTAGGGGGATGCACTTAAGAAAAACTTATGCATTACACCTATAGCATAACAAAGATGCCAGTAGAGGTATAAATGAAAGGAACTATGAAGAAATTTATTGCCCGCATTCTTTTATTTTATTCCAAGGCTGTAGCCAACTTCGGTTAAACCGCTTTGGTTCTACAACGTGTCTGTAAGGGCCGCTGTTGCCCCAGAAACGATGCCCCGCTCGTTAATATAACAGCAGCAACATAAATGGGCTTAAGATGTGAGACGGGAACTGCGAGGTAGGAACCTTATTACAACCAAACTGGATTTTTTGTAAAGACCTACGTCTTCCAATATTCGTCACTGCAGTTCTGCTGAAGGCAAGATGAATAGAAGACATAACGTCGGAAAATCCTTTCAGTTAAAAATCTGGTCATGCAGATGGCAAGTACGCTTTTACATATTTGCTGTATGTGCGATGGATGCGGTCCAAGGACAGATAAGATATTCCATACCTGAGGAAATGAAGAGGGGTGTTTTTGTCGGCGATGTTGGGAAAGATTTAGGTTTGGATATTAACAGAATGTCATCCGGTCAGGCTCGCCTTCTTACTGACAGTGACAGGCAATATGTTGAACTGAATAGGGACAAAGGACACTTGGTTGTCAAAGAAAGGATCGACAGGGAGGAACTGTGCGCTCAGAAATCTCCATGCAGTTTTAGCCTCGAGCTGGTGCTTGAAAACCCACTCGAACTCTACGCGATTACAGTCGAAGTAGTGGACATAAACGACTATGCGCCCTCGTTCTTGGAGAAGGAAATACGATTAGAAATCAGCGAATCGGCTCCAGTTGGCACGCATTTCTTATTAGGGAGCGCTGTAGACCCAGATGTAGGTCTAAATGCCTTGCAAAGCTACTCGTTAAAACCCACAGACACGTTTGTGCTAAAACAGCACAGCCGTTCCGACGGCAGTAGACACACAGAAATGGTTCTGCAGGCGCCTCTAGACAGAGAGAAGAAAAGCGAACACAACCTCAGACTGACAGCAGTTGACGGTGGAAACCCACAGATGTCGGGCACGGTCCAAATACATGTTGTAGTGCTGGATGCGAACGACAACGCCCCTGTGTTTGAGGAGGCCGTGTATAGAGCGTCCTTACTGGAAAACGCGCCAGAAGGTGCAATAGTCGGTAGAGTTAAAGCAACTGATGCGGACGAAGGCTTTAATGCTAACATCACGTATGCGTTCACCTATGTGGACGAAAGCGTTCGAAACACATTTCGGTTAAACTCGAGCAGCGGCGAAATCAGACTGAAGGGTGACATTGACCACGAGATGAGGAAACAATATGAAATTAACGTGCAAGCAAAAGATCCATGGGGCCTAACAGGATCATGTAAACTAATCGTGGAAATACTGGATGCGAACGATAATGCTCCTGTAATCACTGTTTCGTCATTCTCGGGTAAGATTCCTGAAGATTCGAGACCTGGCACAACCATAGCGTTAATAAGTGTACAAGACCCTGATTCTGGTAAAAACGGACAGGTGCATGTGAATATTGCTCAAAACATTCCGTTTAGCATAAAATCATCACTACGAAATTATCACACTTTGGTGACCAGTGCTGTTTTGGACAGAGAAATTACATCAAACTATACTATCACCATAACTGCTACTGATGAGGGATTGCCTTCTTTGTCTGCCAAAAAAACCATTGTCTTGGAAATTACTGATGTCAATGACAACTCTCCTAAATTTGATCAAAATGTGTACAACACACATATATCTGAGAACAATTCTCCTGGCGTGTCAGTGTTCAAGGTTCGAGCTTCAGATCCAGACTGGGGCCAGAACGCTCGCATTGCGTATTACCTAATTGATAGCGAGGTTAATGGGGAACCTGTTACTGCGTACTTTTCTCTTAACTCTGAGACTGGAATTATTTATTCAGTAGGTTCACTCGATTTCGAAAAAATCAAAGAATTCGAAGTTCACATCAAAGCTCAAGACGGAGGTTCACCTCCTTTAAGCAGCAATGTGACGGTTGAAATTTATGTTAAAGACCAGAACGACAACGCGCCTCAAGTTTTGTATCCACTACAGACCGGCGGCTCTCTAGTGGCTGAAATGGTGCCTCGTTCAGCAGATGTTGGCTATCTTGTCAC